>JALXFT010002289.1:0-19999 GCA_023376895.1 Aspiorhynchus laticeps
AATGAGTGAATTCAAAAGAGAGAAGGAACTGATGTAAACAGTTTAGTGTGAGTTAAAGTTCAGCTGTGAAGGGTTAACGTTAAACCGTATCAATACTTCAAAAACACACTGCAAACACACGCATCTGAACCCACAGGCTACAAAATGCTACGAGTTAATCTCTAGCCTTCAATGCTACTAGCTTTGCCTAAGCTCTAATGCTACAGGCTTCAGTTAGCCAAGCTAAGGCTGTTAGGCTGTTGTTTACAACAGCTCAAAATGGCGCGGGGACGGAGCCTGCACACTTCCTGAGTTACGCGTCACTATGGTCATCTATGGTCATCTCAGATGCACAGATCCGGATAATCAATGAAACATCAATGCCTTTCACACTACCATCAAAAAGCAGCTATTTAGATTCTTTCTTTATAGCACTAACAATCTCACCTCGTTCAGAGAGAGATAAATTAATCTACAGATTAATTAATACAACAGTTTTGGCCATGGCGAGCCTTAGTACATTACTTCTGTCTAACTTCACAGAGAAAACACAGTGGATTTATCATCACACAATTCATTTTTGATCAAGATCAATAACTATTCTCCCCAGAACGCGTTTCGGAAACTCCTTCCGAGAGCCGCGCCTTAAATTCACTGTTTAGTGACTCAGATGGCAGAAAAATCATTAAGTAGCTAAGTTAATGTTTTCAAACCGGGAGACGGCATGGTTATTTCTCAAATTGGGACACGCAATATGAGAAAACCAGCCCTAGGCCTAAAAAGAGACGTAAGTGAGGAATCCGCTCACTTCTCCCTAAGTGCGCCCTTTTGAGCGACTTTTTGTCTTCCAGACAATTCATATACTTTACTGCAGTTAATTTCTCAAACAACTAAGGTTGCACTTTAATTCATTCAAAACGCATTGCCATGCATACAGTACCACAAACACAAACAAACTCTGTCTCTCTGTATCTACACTATTTCTTCCGGTTAAAAATAGGCAAAATACAACAATATGTTTTTCTGATTAGGAATATTCAAATCTCCCGATGCTCGCTTTTATTCTCCACTATTCTGTAATGAATTTAATCCTTTTTACATTGTTTAATTTAGCTCTTTGGTTTAAGCTTTATTTTAGCTTTAGGGAATCTTACGATTTGATATTGATATGATCAATTGATATTAATCAAAACGTCCAACTTATACCTTATTTAACAATCGTCCAGCGAGTTGTTAGATTTCAGTATATCTGATAAATTCTGTTTATTCTCGTGGCCATGATATAATAATACAGAATTATTTAAATAACCTTATGACAGTTATGAGCATATAGGTAATGTTATCTGAGCAGAGTTTGATTTGAATATTTCACACAGAACACAGAACACGTCTCTATAAATCAGACAAGAGTTTATTTGCTATCTTACTAAAATACATGAACTAAGCTAAATAACATAAAACAAAATACATACATACACACACGCACAGGCAATGAATTTAATTTGAGAATGATTAATATATAGCACTGTTTTGCTATTTCCACACGATTTTACCCGTGTCGATCATCAAGAGGAGAACTATTATCCTTACTTTAGAGATAGATACGACACGATTCAGCCACGTTAGGGGTTGTTTGATACTTGCTTTTAAGTTGAAATGACGCTGTGTGGCTTGACGTTTCCTGGCTGGTTGAGGGAATCCCGCCTGTTGTCGTCGCGTGACGTCACTCTGGGGATGCCCTTCTGTTGGTTTGAGGAGGTTGGCTCTGGGGTTGTTTGATGCTTGAAGTTCCTTTCGCGTAGCTTCAGACTTTCAAGAGTTTCTTCAGAGATTTGACGAGATGTTGGTTCAATGTTCAAACTCGGCCTAGATGTTAAGGCTGAGAGCTCTCTCGGAGCAGCTCCAAGTTTCAACGAAGCGCGATTTTCAAGCAGAGCAGCAGAGAGAGCGAGCTGGGAGTGGGGTCCGCTTTTTAGATGGACTGACGTCAGGGCGTCCACCAGCGCTCTTCCAATGAAAGGGTTCCTGTAGACGGAGCTCCGCCTACACAAGGCTTCTTCCTGTGCATACATTATCTGCCTATTTATGTTGTCACATGAAGAAAATATCTTTTAACACATTCTAATCACACATTATTATACTCAATATTAACTTCCCATGCACACCAAATTCTTGCATTTGTCCTGACCGTTAATATGAAACCAAATATAAGGTATTTGACATACATTAATAGCTTTCATGCTAAAACTAACCAAAAAATGGTTCTATTTAAAGATTAGAAATAATACATCATGCATATACTACTAGAAGGTCTAGTAGTTCTTGCACAGGAGAAAAGTATACCTCAAAAGATTATAAAAACACCATAGATTCCAATAACACAGCAAGCTTACTTTCATTTCATAAAATGCAGCCTGATTATATATATTGTAAATATAATATATATATTGCTTTTGATTATATAGCTTGAATAGCAGTAGTGATTACTATCAATTGTCTTTTTGGAACACTTTATAAAAGTTTGAGTCTTTGTTCTGTTAACGAAATGAAAGGCACATATCCTTGCAATGTCCTGGGAGGACGGGAGGTCATAAAGTCACTTTGGGGGCTGTATCTGTAAAACCTCAACACTCGGACATTTCCATAAAACAGTCTTTGTTCTTGATACCATCATTGAGTTACTGCTTTAAGGATCATCCCAGACCCAGTGATCCTTGTTCCATCCTGGTTAAATGATGGTTAAGTGATAAGAAACCACCGTTAAGTCCTGTTTTAAATACGTTCCAGATTTTCTCCACAAATCTGTCCTTGTTTTATGGGTCTCATGTTGATCCCAAGGGAACAGGCCAGGACAATTGGGCGCGGTGTTGGTCATTTGTCAATTTTATGACTTGCAGATAGAGACGAAAGTTTGTTTAAGCCTAAGGAATTTTGTGGTTGCACTTAGTGTGTGTGTGTGTGTGTTCTTTTCCTCCACAAAGGCATTACACTGTGTAAAAGAAGATGTGCTGCTATGATATAGAAACACTCTTCATTAACTGCAAGCCGTTCTATTCGCCGTGGGAGTTCTGTTCGTTCATTCTCGTGAGTGTTTACATTCCACCGCACGCGAACGCCAGATCAGCTGTACAGAAACTCGCTGATCAGATCACAGAGACTGAGAAACAACACCCGGATTCTGTTTTAATCATTCTCGGTGACTTTAACAAAGCAAATCTCTCCCGCAAACTGCCAAAATACAGACAGCACATCACATATCCCACCAGAGACAGTAATATATTGGATCACTGTTACACAGCGATAAAGGATGCATATCACTCTGTCCCTCGAGCAGCTTTAGGACTATCTGATCACTGTTTGGTTCATCTCATACAACCTACAGGCAGAAATTAAAATCTGTTAAACCTGTATTAAGAACTGTTAAACGATGGACTAATGAAGCAGAGCAAGATTTAAAAGCTTGTTTTGACCTCACTGATTGGAGTGTTTTTGAAGCTGCTGCCACCGATTTGGACGAGCTCACAGAGACTGTAACATCATATATCAGTTTCTGTGAAGATACACAGTAAAATCCCCAGTGTTAAATCAACACTGCTCAGAATGTATTTGGTCCCACTCCAAATAGTGTTGAAGTAACACTGAAGCAGCGTTAAAGTTAATGAGATAATTAAGTGATTAATTAAATGATGATTGAGAATTAGTGATGAACACCTGCTGTTATCAAGCAGAATCACTGAAGAAAAGAGAAACACAAGAACTACATCTGATTTCAGCCACAGCCTTAGATAAAATCAGCCAAAGTTGATAAAATCAACTGAAATAAAAGAAGACATTAAATCTCTGAAGATCTCAGCAGAGAAGGATTAAACAACTCCGCAAACAGCATCACCAGCTTCACTCATTATTAACCAGTCTGACTATATTTCTGTCAGACATCTGCAGAAGATCTTATTGAGAATTAACAGAGGTGCAGATGTTGATGTTTTATTGGTCAAAAAATTATGCCGCCATCATGGAGGTTGGTGTTTGCTGTAGTTGGACTCTTGACCCTTGTTGAACTTTTAGACAATTTGATTTTAAGCTGTTGCAATAGTGTTTCACTGCAAGCACTTGAACATTGCTGAATCAGTCTGTGTGTGTCTATATGATACAGGTGCTTGAAAAGTTTTATGCACATGGATTTAAAATAATTTAAGATAATTGTTGGCTGCTACATTTTGTTCTCATACTGTAGTATCAGAGGGTTAGTTGTGCAAACCCTAAATATATAAATGGTAGAACAAAAAAAAACACATCTGGTTAGTTCACAATGATTATCTCACCACATAGAAGCATCTACTATGTGCTCAGTGTAAAGCACTGTTCTCTCTGCTGTACAACAACATATGCTCTGTTGCAAAGTAAAATCTAGCACAGTAAGTCAAGGGTCAAGAGCCCAACCAAAGTAAATACTGATCTCCATTATGGTGGCATTGTTTTTAACCAATAAAGCATCAACATTTAAACCTCTGATAATTCTCAATAAGAGCCTCTGTAGACATCTGACAGAAATAAAGTCAATCATGAGTGAAGCTGGTGATGCTGTTTGTGGAGTTGTTCCTCCTCTGCTGAAATCTTGAGAGATTTAATGTCTTTTATTTCAGTTGATTTCATCTAAGGCTGTGGCTGAAGTCAGTTGTAGTTCTTGTGTTTCTCTTTTCTTCAGTGATTCTGCTTGTTAACAGCAGGTGTTCATCACTAATGCTCAATCAGCACTTAATTAATCACATAATTATCTCATTAACTTTAACTCTGCTTCAGTGTTACTTTAACACTATTTGGAGTGGGACCAAATACACTCTGAAGCAGTGTTGATTTAACACTGGGGATTTTACTGTGTACTATATCTTGTGTACATTACGACCATCAATTCCTTGAGTACATTTAAAACATACAGCAGCATACACAAATTCTTGACAAAATAATTAGAATAAATTATAATAAATGAAAATAAAAATCAGTGAAATTCTATAACAGAACTACTTCAATCAATTTGTAGAATATTTTGGTTATACCTGTATTACTGCACAGCAAAAAATCCAGTGTGTAATTAAATCTCCTGGGAGTACATGTGAGCAAGGGTGTAAATGTCATGTAACAGTAGGGGGGACAATAAACATACAATTTCTGAAAAGGAATTTTTGAAGGGGAAACAAATAATACAGCCAAAATTGTTACAGTGTTAATTTAACTCTCTTATTTTAACACCTTAATACTCTTGAGTGTGGTCTCACATGTGGTCTCACATCCCAGGAGAGTTAATTTCACACTGGATATTTATTTTATTTTTATATTTTTTTTTTGCTGTGTGGAAAGTACACTATTAATATTCCATCACTGAATAACAATGCATAATGCATTTTTTTGTTACTGAAAAACAATAAAGTGCAGGTTTTTTTTTTTTTTTTTTTACAAAGTTAAGCCTGCAAATGGTTGAACCAAACAAAGAAACAAAATTTGTAACATCACCATCTTCATCTTCAAGTAGAGTGTCACGATTTTTTGATTTTCTGCATCTCAGGGCTTGCACTTCAGACACTGCGGTATTAGAAAACCACTTCATCACAGGGTCTGTGAAAAGAAAACTAATTAATCAGTGGTTTTGAGTGGTGTTTTTGAATATAATATGTATTAAAATTTGCATAGACATGCATTAGAATATCTTTGACTTTTCTCAGTTTACCTTTCAATGTTGGGACTAAATCCTCATCAAGCTTGACATGAGCGTCTGTTTTTATCCTCTTGTCTGTCGTCACCATTCAATACTCTGTGTTGAACAATAGGGTTAGAAGAGGCCAAACATCTCTACAACAGAAGTGCTGAATCCAAAGTTAGCCCCAATAGTCACTTTATTAGTAAATATGTCGGCCAGAATTAAACCTTTGAGATTCATAGATATGACATTAAAATATGCACTACTCTCTTTGCTCATCTGTCTCATATGATTTCAATTTGTCTTATATTGCAACAACAGATAATCTGAAAACAACAAATTAGTTTATATTTCACAATGAAATATTGAAAGAAAAAAAAGACAGGCAAATGATGATTAGTTATGTTTTCGTTTTAACAATGACAGTACAATGAATGTACCTGGTGGGTATAATCAAAACTTTCTCAGCCTTAGCGGTTTCAGACGTCTTCTCTGTTAAAAGCATCCTTTTTTACAGTTTAGTTTTTCTACCTACAATCAAACAGGAAATAAACTTGTCAAACTTGAAGGAATACATTTGCATTTAGTCATTTAGCAGATGCTTTTTTTTCAATAATATGCAAATGCTATGACAAGTCTCAGTTAGCTTAACGCAGTTCACATAGCAAGGTTTTTGTTTTTTTAATTATATAATAAATAAAAAGAAAACAGATAGAATAGAAAAAGAATAGAGCAAGCTAGTGTTAGAGGCCTTTTTTGCTTTTGTTAATTGTAGAATAAATACAAAGAAAACAAATAGATAGAATACAAAAAGATTAGAGAGGCTAGTGTTAGTTTTTTTTTTTTTTTTTTTAAGAAAACAAGCAGTTAGTGAATGAATATAAAGGGATATTATCAATAAACACTACCCTAGTTGGCTGGACAGCCCAAGACAAAGTAATTGTATGTATAGTCATAACCCTTTGATGCACAAGCTACACTATAAAAAATCAAATTAACAAAATGTTGGAAGGGCGAAAATATTTAAGTTGAACTAATTGTATTGCTTGGGCTTAGTTGAGAAGACATATTATATTGTCTGCACAAATATATATTAAAAATATTAAATGAATGGTTATTTTCAAATTCAGTCAACATTCTGAATGCTAACTGTTGACTAAACTAATAAAAACAAATCCAGCCAACCAGGAGCGTCATGCACTCATTTTTTTGAGGGGGCACGGGGGGTGGGGGGAGTTGTTTACTTAAGTAACAGATAGCCTATGGGTGTCATGCCATAACATATTTATATAACTTTATATTTATTGTGAATATTAAAAACATTGTAAGTTAGGCTACTTATCATAACACTTTCATTGTACAGAAAGAGAGCAAACATTTTCACTGACAGGCTAGAGTTCGCACTCTCAAAAACTCCCCTTTAAATCACTGAAGCTGTTTACACAGTGAAATTAGTATCTTACTTACAGATTTGTACACACGTGCACTTTGTTGTTTCTGACGAGAGAATTCGCCAGAAAGATGTATTCAGTCAGCCAGCGAGTGAAGAAAACACCGGCATTTTAGCGATGTCTCATCTGAACGCCTCTGATTGGTCATTGCATTCATAAGCTCAACAGCATCGTGTGTGATTGGTTATAATGCACAGTGCTGTAGAAACGCATCTGTATCTGGCTCAGCGCCAGCCAGCAAATCCAGATTTGAATTTAGCAGCTGATGATATGACGCGCTGAACGATTTAATCATGCTGGTGTAATTATATCAAATATAGAAAATATTATTCGGCTGTTTTTTTGTCTTTTGGAAGAGCATTCAAAATCAGCTTGCGTGCCCCCTTACTTTTAATGGGCATGACGCCTCTACAGCCAACACTGAGATCATTCTGCACGTGCACGCGCCTGAGTGACTTCGCGGGAGAAACAGCGCCGCCATCTTGTCAAGTTCACGCGTCAGGTAAGTTGCACTAAATAAATGTTATTTTTTTATACTAAATCGAACGAAAAAATCGTGCAACATATTAAATTTTTTTGAGTGGACATTTAGAAAGTGTTTTATGAGTATATCCGAAGAAAGGTGGATATTTAAGTGTATGTCAAGTTCAGGCGTCAGGTAACGTAAGTCGTGGCACTGATTCTGAATAAATATTTGTAACTTACTTAACATTAGACTGAATTTATCAAAACGTATATTAAAAAGGTGTAAATTTTTTATTTAAAACGTATATATTTATACACAAACGTACAACATAAAAACATTGAATAAGCGTTGTATGATATGTCTGAGGGAAATTTAAGTGAATGCGGTCTTTCACCTTGTTTAATCCATAAAACACAATGTCAAAATCTGTGTTACTATAATGAATTTTAGCTAATTTTGGCATGTTGGTCTTTCTCTCTTTTATAAGCCATTAACCGGAATCTATGAAACGTGTAACTTAACGTTAACCACAGTAATGCGCTCATTTGAAGTTAACATGGGCGTGTTGAATGGGTTTTTGCGTGTGAAATCTTTTGCAATTGTCCCGTGAAATAATAAGATGACTAACAACAAGACACGGTGAAATGTCGCTCTTTTCAAATGGGGCGGATTAACGTTAGCGTTTCTGTCTCGTGGCGCTTCGGAAGAGAAGTTCGTCTTTCCGAATGAAAATGAACAACTGAATCATTTCACAAGGCCGTTCAAAGCGTCTCAGTCAGTTCCCTAGGTAGTGAATCACTAGCAGAGGTGTAAATTCCAGGGGCCAAAGAGTAAAAGTCCTGCCATATTTTTGTTCCACCCATGAACTCAGCAGCTGATTTCACCAGAGGAGGAACCAAGACATTCCTTTCAAGTCACAAACGAGTCTCAAGTCAAATCCCAAGTCCTCAAAGAGTTAAAGTTAATGAGATAATTAAGTGACTAAATAAATGATGATTGCACATTAGTGATGACCACCTGCTGTTATTGAGAATTACAGAGGATCAGATGTTGATGTTTTATTGGTTAAAATTATTCCACCATCATGGAGATCAGTGTTTGCTTTAGTTGAGCTCTTGACCCTTGACTTCTTATATTAGATCTCTTTCTGTAGCAATGAATGTGATGTTATAAAGCAGAGAGATCAGTGTTATACAGTGATCAGATAATCACCATGAGCTGGTTTGGTTATATCCAAAATAACTTTTGTTTCCTTGCTTCATGTATATGTTTAGTTTTTGCATAATCAACCCTGTGACACTACATCATGCAAACAAAGTGTTGCTCTAATAGTTACAGTGAATTAATTTTAAATCTATGTAACGCATAGAAAAAAATGAGCTTCTGTAAGCTTTAAACACACACAGACATCAAGAACCAGCATATGAAAATCAACAATGTGACAATCAACAAAATGCGTCATGCTGCAATGCATAAAAAACTCCCATCATGCACTGCAGTATGAATAATTATTGTCACCACTGTTGAGGATCATACGATAAATGTTCATGTCTAAGAGCCTAATCCTAAACAGGAATTGTTTTTTCTCAATATTGAAGCATTATGGTGGCACTTGCTTAGTTAGTTTTTTTTTCTCTTTAATATGTTGTTAGTAAACCCAAGAAATACTATAACCAGAGAGATTTAAACCAAGAATGTTCATTCATCAAAAGCATAAGATAATCTGCCACTTCAAGGTTTGATTCAGCATGGCACAAATATTTGCTGTGAAACAGTATTGCAAATGCTTAGAAGCAAATTTATTTGAAGTATTAAAAGGCTCAAGAGCAAAAGCAAACACTGACCACAATTATGGTTGCAATGTTTTTTTTTTTTTTTTTCTATCTTCCAGTTGATTTCATACGACGGCGTTTTAGTGCCACCTTAAAAAAAAAAATCTAAAATTACGAGATTAAAGTCGTAATATTTTGAGAATAAAGTCGAAATTACGAGAATAAAGTCGAAATATTATGAGAATAAAGTCGAAATATTACGAGATTAAAGTCGAAATATTACGAGATTAAAGTCGAAATATTACGAGAATAAAGTCGAAATATTACGAGATTAAAGTCGAAATATTACGAGATTAAAGTCGAAATGTTTTAAGAATAAAGATTATAGTTATAATATTTTGAGAGAGGCTATTCTAGCCTTTTGCGCATGCAAATGGCCCGGGGAGCACCGGGAGATATATTCCAAAATCTCAAAATATTCAAGACTCCAAATGTCAGTTTTATAGCGAAATACAAACAATCAGGCTATATTGCAATAATGTGAGCCTTTCTGATTACAATAACGAACGACGAGACATTATTTTCATTATAAATTAGGCTAAACTTTTTTTTCATGCCTTATGATGTTCCTTCACTTTTATATCTTGCTATAAACTTGAAATAAAGAGCAAAAACACATTTATAATTTGTATTTCGTTATAAAACTGACAGAATTGAAAGATGAGCTGTGTGTAAAAGCAACAAAGCACAAAATTGTTGCGATATTGGTTTGCTGGTGCGCTACAAATAATGAATGGAAGACGTTAAATATTATGTCCTCATTTACAGTATATACCATGAATAAAACAGTTTGTGAATAGTCACTTAACGTTTACAGCAGAAAAGACAACAATATAACTTATGTTAAAAAATTTGAGTCCACTTCAACCTTTAGAACGTTTTATTGCTGTTTAATTAAACAGGCTATGCGAGGAATGAAAGTTAATTTGGACGCCACAGACGTTTTTGCGGAGTAGGTGTAATTTTCACAATAATTTAATGAATTGATTCACATAAATACAGCGATCTGTCACGCCACATTAAAGAGCTTGAAACTCACATTATTGTAAGATACATAATTTGTGTTTTGCTTTAAAATTGATTTTGAAAGGTGAGACTTTGTTTTATATTAAACGCACCAAAAGCACAAAGCTATTGCTATTGGGTGGCTGGCGCACTACAAATAACGAATGCAATGGAAGACATGAAATATTATTTCCAAGCATACCGTCCCCGCGTGTATGACATATAGTATGATTTCTGCTAATAATCCCACATATACTGTATTTGTAGTGTATTTAAAAAGGGTTAAATAAGAGAGCTACAGCGCCCCCCAAAGGAATGTCGATTGAATGTGTGAGCTGATGTTTAGATAAACAGTTGTTCCTATTCAGTCTGTTAATAAATATCATATTCTTGATATTAAGCTGTTTCCGCGAGTCCTTAAAATTGACTCTTCCGCATCCCAGTAAGAAGATGCGGCCGCTCGGACGCAATCAATTTCGGTGGCCTGGCAACTTCACCCTGTGCTCTCAATGCGGGGCATTTGCATGCGCAATATAGGCTATAGCCTACTCTCAAAATATTATAACTTTAATTTCTACAATTAAAATTCTCGAAACATTTCGACTTTATTCTCGAAACATTTCGACTTTATTCTCGTAATATTTCGACTTTATTCTCGTAAAATTACGACTTTATTCTCGTAATATTACGACTTTATTCTCGTAATATTACGACTTTAATCTCGTAATCTTGGATTTTAATTTTTTTTTTATGTGGCACTAAAACGCCGTCGTACATCCAAGGCTGTGGCTGAAGTAAGTTGTAGTTCTTGAGTTTCTCTTTTCTTCAATGATGTTGATTGTTAACAGCAGGTGTTCATTACTAATGCTCAATCATCATTTAATTAGTCACTTAATTATATCATTAACTTTAACTCTTTGAGGACTTGGGATTTGACTTGAGACTTGCTTGTGACTTGAAAGGAATGACTTGGCTCCTCCTCTGGTGAAATCAGCTGCTGAATTCATGGGTGGAATAAAAATATGGCAGGACTTTTACTTTCTGACCCCTGGATTTTACACCTCTGATCACTAGATACTGAACACGAGTTCCTGCGCTGGGTCTGGGGAAGACCTTGGCTCAGTAAACACTGGGACAACTGATCAATCAATTTGTAAAACGTCACCATTGGTATTTATCAACAACAGACAGGACCGTTATATTTTGATATTATTTTAATGCTATTTAAGGTAACTTAGTCCTATAATATGAAATGTGCATGTTTTATTACAAATCCAGTCAGCATCAATGCTCCCTGTTGTGCAATGTATTTGGGTTGCAAAAAAAAAAAAAAAAAAGTTTGCAACTTCTGTTTCATCACAAATTTAATTAACTGATATTGTTACATTGTAATTGATTTAAAAGGCATCATTTCATTTTTTGAACTTAAAATGTACCTTTCTTTCTCCATCAGGGTGTGGGCAAATGTTCCATTGGTGCTTTGTCATCATTGCAAGATTTCAGATGCAACCCAGTCAGTTCTTCCAAGACACCAAACACTGGCTCGTGACCAGACCAGACCGCTCCACTGCAACCACATAATGATGTAATGATGATCCCACAGCAAGGGGAATTTAATACTAAAATGGCTTGCGTCAGCCGGCTGCGCAAATTCTGAAAACCTCTTGAAAAGCTCTCGCGGCACTTTGATGCCACATGTGAGGCGTCGGTGCCGTCTCAAGTCGGACAAAATTTCTAACCGGCATGCACTGCTTCAAGTCAGAATTTGCGCAGCGCTGCATTAAGTCGAACGCACCTATTATTACTTAATCAAAACAACCCAACTGCAGTTTTATTGATATTACTTGGAATGCACAACAAAAAAAAAAAAAAAAAAAAAAAATGTGATTCCTGAAAATAAATAAAAATCGAGTTATCGGTTTTTGTAAATGAACTCTTCAAATAAATAAATAAATAAATAAAAAACATATTGCAATGTCCAGTGTGACTTTTGCAATTCTCTATGCAGCATGAATGACATACAATTGTGACATTTTTCACAATCATGACAGAAAATCAAAATACTGCCCTAAACTCAATAGTGGAAAAGCAACGCTATCCTCCCAGTATGTTGAATAAACAAGTTGATCAGAACTCTGAATATCTGAAAATCAGATTCTTGAATCTGGATTAAATTAGTGAGATTGTGTGAACTTAAATTGTTGTTTATGGAACCGCTTTAGCCTTGATTGATTTGTTAGGTTATTTCAAGTCATGTTTCGGACTTTATTAACCACTTTTCTTAGCGTCTTTTACAGAGGTGGAAAGTCCAGGGGCCAAAGAGTAAAAGTCCTGCCATATTTTTGTTCCACCCATGAACTCAGCAGCTGATTTCACCAGAGGAGGAACCAAGACATTCCTTTCAAGTCACAAGCAAGTCTTCAAAGAGTTAAAGTTAATGAGATAATTAAGTGACTAATTAAATGATGATTGTGAATTAGTGATGAACACCTGCTGTTATTGAGCATTACAGAGGATCAGATGTTGATGTTTTATTGGTTAAAATTATGCCACCATCATGGAGGTCAGTGTTTGCTTTAGTTGGGCTCTTGACCCTTGACTCCTGTGTTTGATCTCTCTCTGTATTAATGCATGTACTGCTGTAAAGCAGAGAGATCAGTGCTCTACAAGATCAGATAGTCACCATGAGCTGGTTTGACTACATCCAAAATAACTTTTGTTTGCTTGTTTTATTTATATGTTTAGATTTTGCATAATCAACCCTGTGGCACTACAGCATGCAAACAAAGGGTTTCTCTAATAGCTAAGAATAAATTAATTTTAAGTCTATGTAACACATATAAAAAATGGAGCTCCAGGGCTTTTTTAGACACACACACAGACATCAATAACCAGCATATGAATCTCAACAATGGTGACAATCAACAAAATGCTTCATGCTGCAATGCATGAAAAACTCCCATCATGCAATGCAGTATGAATAATTATTGTCACCACTGTTGAGGATCATATGATAAATGTTCATGTCTAAAAGCCTAATCCTAAGCAGGATTTTTTTTTTCTCAATATTGAAGCATTATGGAGGCATTTGCTTAATAGGACTTTTTTTTCTTCAATTGTCAAATGAAGTTAGTAAACCAAAGATAATTAAACCTAGAATGTTCATTCATCAAAAACATAAGCTAATCTGCTACTTCAAGGTTTGATTCAGCATTGCACAAATGTTTGCTGTGAAACAATATTGCAAATGCTTAGAAGCAATTTTTTTGGAATTATTAAAAGGCTCAAGAGCCCAACTAAAGCTAACACTGACCACAATTATGGTGGCATTTTTTTTTCTTCCAGTTGATTTCATCCAATGCTGGGGCTGAAGTCAGTTGTAGTTCTTGTGTTTCTCTTTTCTTGAGTGATGTTGATTGTTAACATCAGGTGTTCATTACTAATGCTCAATCATCATTTAATTAGTCACTTAATTATCTCATTAACTTTAACTCTTTGAGGACTTGAGGGATATGACTTGAGGACTTGCTTGTGACTTGAAAGGAATGACTTGGTTCCTCCTCTGGTGAAATCAGCTGCTGAGTTCATGGGTGAAACAAAAATATGGCAGGACTTTTACTCTTTGGCCCCTGGACTTTCCACCTCTGGTCTTTTATGAAACAGGCCACCAGGTATGTCACATAACTTGTTTTCTGGAATACCCCCTTGTAAACAGAAACTCAGACTGTTTACTTTATGCATGCGAGAACCAATCAGATTTGGTCACGCATGTGAGGCAAGCACACCAGGGGCCCGTTTCAGAAAGGAGGTTAAGTGAAAACTCTGAGTATGTTAACCCAGAAATTAGGGAAACTCTGGGTTTTCCGTTTCAAAATGGGAGGTTTGTCAAACCCGGGAAAGCAGGGTAAGTCAAGCCCGTTTCAGAAAGAGAGGTAACTTATACTCAGAGTCAGTTACTGTGGTAACTTACGCTGTGAACCTAACCTGGTCGGGAGCAGGTTTTCTTCGAAAAACCCAGAGATTATTTCCGGATCCTCCCCCTTTTTAAAGTGGAAGCAATGTTTTAATACCTCATTCATGCATTCACGCTGCAAAATTGCTTTTCTTACTGAGTATTTTTGTCTTATTTTAAGTACAAAAATAAAAAAATTCTTAATTTAAGATGCATTTTCTATAGATAAAAAATTATCTAGATATTTAGCCTTGTTAAAATATAAAAGTGCTCTCCATAGGGTAAGAAAAAATAATCTTAATGCAAACGGAAACAAGAATGGGTTATTTTTAATTTATTACCGCATTGCCAGATAATTTGCAAAATAAAATTAAAAAAATCACTTGAATTCGTTTTTTTTTCCCTTCATGGAAACAAGACTAAACACTGTATATTATAATTTTATTCATTTATTATAATTTTTTTTAAACCATATTCATGTGCATATTTATTTGAGCGGTACCATTAGTCGTTCTGTTGAGTTCATGCACTAGTTTTCTTCAAAACATCGGAGATGCAGAGCACATTATAAGTCCTGTATGCAGATTTTAATGAAAGTGTGCATCGCTCTCACGCTCTTTCTGATATTTTTTTCCTGGGCACAAATCCGTCAAAGAAGAGTATCACAGGACTGTAGGTCAGTGGTGTAGAAATCGGTTTAAATGAGGCTAATCTGATAAATGATGTTCACTTGATAACATCTTTCTGTGACGTCTGGAAGTAACCCAATAATCAGAATTTCCTTCATGATTTCCAGTGTGGTTGGATGCATTGATGACAAGCATATCTTCTGAAAATGAAACTGATTACTGTATGGAATGGAAGGATGCCAGATGGAGGGGTAGTACCAGCCTTAACCACCACCACAGCTGTTAAATACACTAATTATTCACAATTTTTTGGTCATCTTTATTTCCTAATACAAAAGCAAAAGTTATTCTTTTTACTTTTGGATTTGAGAAATCTTCCAATACTTGACCATCACCTCTTCATCTGTCAGTGGTGCTGCAGGTTCTCCCTCTGCCTTCTTGCTGTCTACAAGTCAGTAGTTAATTTTATTACTCTAATTAAGAAATGTATAATTATAATTATGTGAAATTATTTAATAATTATTAGAAATATTTAATTATGTGAAAAGAGTGTAGACTATGTGGAAAAAGCTGCAGCGCATTGAAATAGACATTGAATGATATTTAATGTCAAATGTTTGTAAAGTCATTTATCCCACACCCATGAGCCTTTCAGGTTTAAAGCTTTACCTTGATTGAATTGTGTTTTTATACTTCATTTTTAGCTGCTGACACGGTCTTGTTTCTTCTTTGTCTTTTTCCTTTTTTTCTTTCTTTTTTTTGTGGCAATGGGATACCATTAAAACGAATATTATTTCAATAATTTACAGTTTTCACCTGTGATATTATAACAGTTATTAAGTTATTGACAGTTATTAAGAATTAAAGTTACGCATTGACGGAAGTATGGCGCTGACGTCTTTTTGGCGGGAGCTGTTGCCATGGTGAATCGTAATTTCGGAGCTCCACTGATCATGACTTTTCATAGTCGTGGTGCACGCGCCAAACTCAGAGTCAACCTACTTAGAGTTGAGTAAACTAACACAATTCAGCCGTTCTGAACCCGAAAACTCCGAGTTTCCCATCTCAGAGTAAGTCAACTCTGAGTTCAAGTTTAAACTCAGAGTTGGTTGAACCTCCTTATTGAAACGGGCCCCTGAGCTTCCACAAAAGCCAAATGAGGTTTGTTTTTATGCATCACGTGGTAGGTTGAGCTTGTTTGAATTTTAGGTACATAAACAAGAAATAATTAGGGATTTTAAGCATATATTTTTAGAAATGATTTATGATGCATTTAAAATGATATGATGTTGAAATTCTTGTGGAAAGTACAGATAAACAATAACCTGTTATTAGTAATGCTTCATGTTATGTATTTAAAAGTGAAATTTAAATGTATTTGAATTGTACGCAAAACGGCCTAGTATTATTTTATGTGTACAAACAAGTTAAACTGAACAACATATCGATTTTAGATATGCTCATTACTAAGGTATAGTTGACAAAATTATATTTATAATACATGTTATAGCTTTAATGTAGTTATGTGTAAGTTAATTAATATACAGTTCTTATATTAAAATGTAAAAAAAAAAATATTTCAAGACATCTCCCTTTTGAAAAACAGACTGAAGCACGTTCATTACAAAAAGATGTAAAATATTTTGCAGTAGGTCTACATATGTTTTATAAATAAGAGACACTTTAAACCCATTAAAAGGTGTATCATTTTACTATGTTCTTTACACAAAGTAAACATAAAATATACTTTAAGTAAGAGTAAAATAAGTATGATTTCTGTAAATACACTAAAATGTCACAAAAATATGCTTGTGTTTTAGCATATTTCTTAAAAGTGTATCTAACCATATATTTGTTACCAAAGTACTTCTAGTATACTTAAAAATAAATAAATAAAATGCAATACATTTTTATTTATTTTTAATGCACTTCAAGTAAGCATGTTAGGAGTACAATTGTACTATAAATATCTGAATTTAAAGTACATTTTTAATTCATTTAGGAATACTTATTTAAACCTGGGTAGGACTCTTACTGTAAGTGCTATAACATATTTAAGGATGTATAAAATCTTTATTAATTATCATAATCATTTGTAAGTTGCTTTGGATAAAAGTGTCTGCTAAATGACTAAATGTGAATGTAATTATAGAGCGTTTGTTGATCTACACCAATTTTCATGTGTGATGTTTTTGGGAAACTGCTTGTGATTCCATGATGATTCATATACGATTGCTTCTGTCATCTGTAATATCTAAGAGAATCCTTTCATCCTTTAATTATGCTTTGACAATAAATGATTCATAGTCTCCACATTTGCTATTCTTATTTTAACATTTAAATTCATAAATGCAGTGAAAATATGGAATGTTTGACAAAAAGAGGAAAAACACACACCGTACCATCACAATTGACTATGGCTTCCTTTCACATACGTGAGTATTTATTTATTTAATTAATTGTTTGTTTGTTTGTTCATTTTTTTTCTGTTTGTTTGTTTGGTTGGTTGGTTGGTTGGTAATGATTAGCATTTAAAGGTTTATTCTCACTGATCCAAAAACTTTTTGGAGAAAAACTGGTTGATGAATGTAGTTCTCAAATCAATTCAAAACATTTTTATTTGCTTCATATATCTTGGCAGGTTTCATAAGAGCACCGATCTCTGTTATGCTGTGTAAGTATGAAAATAAATATACTGTATAAATATAATGTGCCTTGATCAATTAAATAGCAATTAATTAATTCAGTGACAGCTGCATAAATCCAGATCTATATGTTGATTTGTTTAGCATATGAAAAACTGTCATTCCTTTGCATTCTTCACTGATAATAGTGACATATCACACTAATACTGAAATATTCAGGAAACATATTATTTTCAAAGCACAAGACTTTGTTTTTTAGGGATTATTCCTTTGTATGCTTTTTTTTACACATAATATGGAATGAATTTAAATCCATTACTCCCCAAGATGGGTTGATGGTTAATTGATTTACAGGGCTAATTAACATACATTTTTACCTTTAACGCTCAATCATCCTTCGGGACAAATTTGGGCAAAAGCATTTTTTCTTTTTATTTATTTTTTTACCTTAATCTGAGCAGTTCTTTTTTTAACATTTGCCACCTGAACGCACACACAAAAAAGAGGACTCAATTCAACAAAGTTAAGTGGTTGAAAAAAAATCTCTCTCTCTCTCTCTCTCTCTCTCTCTCTCTCTCTCTCTCTCTCTCTCTCTCTCTCACACACACACACACACACACAAGGCATTGAGTAAATGGTGGCATTGAAATGTTTGATATTTCAAACATTTGGTGCCATCATATGTCACCAGATGGCACCAAAGTTTTAGGTTTTGGCTGTCTGTACTTACTGCAATAATATTTTTTACTGAATTAAATATATATATATATATATAAAACATAAAAAATAAGCATATTTTACATAAAAATCCTTCTGGGCAATATTGGGCAATTTTTTTTTTTTTTTTTTAATAGTTTCCTTAATCTGAGCGGTTCAAGACTTGGCTACTTTTTTGTAAGTTTTTCATCACACACACAAAAAAGAGATTTTTTAATTATTTGTCCAGTAAATCCAACACAATGCAGATCAAACACACACATAAATGATATACAACATTCTCAATGTGTCAAACTATTACACTTACATACACACACACACACATGTTGGTTTTTGTGGTTTATGGGGACTCTCCATAGGCGTAATGGTTTTTATACTGAACAAACTGTGTGTGCTATTGCCCTACACCTACCCTACACCTAAACTTAGCCCTCACAGGAGACTTTGTGCATTATTAGATTTTCAAAAAAACACCATTTAGTATGTTTTTTAAGCCTTTTGAATTACGGGGACATAGGCAGTGTCCTCATAAACCACCTTCATATTGTAATACCTCTGTCATAACCATGTCATTATACAAATTGGTGTCCTCATAAACCACATAAACCCGCACACACACACACACACACGCACACGCACACGCACACGCACACGCACACACACACACACGCACGCACACACACACACACACACACACACACACACACACACACACACACACACACAAGCCATTGAAAACTACTGCCTACTAGTGGCTATTGATATTTTGGTAGTTTGATGTTTTTATACCATCATCAGCCATCAGATGCCACCAAAGTCACCACATTTTTAGTCTTGGCTGTCTGAACTTACTGGAATTATTATTATTATTATTATAATAATTATTATTATTTTACTGAAGTAAAATAAATATTAAATGTAACATAAAATAAGCATATTTTACATTAAAAATATGGTACTTTTAGAGGTAAATAAAAAAATAATAATAAAAAAAAAATCACAAAGATTTGCATAAATTGATAGATTTTATTTTAGCGAAGATGGTGATATGACATTTATTAAAGGGGTCATCGGATGCTAAATTCACTTGTACATGTTGTTTGAACATAAATGTGTGTTGGCAGTGTGTGTACACAACCACCCTATAATGATAAAAATCCACCCAGTGGTTTTTATTTAATCCCTAAAAATAATATCCCCTTTTTAAATCAGGCCATTCTCAGCTTCTTGTCGGTGTGAGTCACACAGACCCAGGCCCCTCCCACGATTGTTGATTGACACGGCCGTCTTACCTTAGACCCGCCCTGAGTGAGCTGTCATCAGTCTGCCATTGTTTCACCGTCGGAGCAGATGTAGACAAGAATGTCTTCTGAGCGATTGAGGTGTTCTGTTGCTGAATGTAATAATGAACATAGCAGTCATCATTTACTCCCGACATCTGAGCCATGCCATTGAGAATTTTTTTGCCAAAGTATGTTACAGACTTTTCATTAAGACCCTAAAGAATCATATCAACTTGTGGAAAATGGGCATCGAATGACCCCTTTAAAAAAAAAAAAAAAAATGGGATCACACCTGAGACCTTCATGCCCATATTTGTCCACGACGGATGTATTAAGGGCTGTAATACG
>JALXFT010004687.1:0-61917 GCA_023376895.1 Aspiorhynchus laticeps
AAGGATGCTTGAGGGTTAATTTAAGCCATAGTATGCAAACGGAATATGCTCTAAATTGGTCTGGACTCAAAACATGAAATTCATAGAGTTCAGTGGGTAAAAAGCCATGTTTAACTAACTTTACCGTGATCAAGTAGCTGCTGTTCTCAGGTCAGAGTACTGTTGGAGTAACTGGAGCGCTGAATTACTTCACTGTAAACCCTCAAAGAAATTAATTTGTTTGGAGTAAGGCAAACGCATGCTAAACAAATTAGATCCAACAAATGTACTTTTATGAGTGTTTAGAGTTTTCAATATTTTTGACTAAATTCATGAAACTAACACATTTTAATTAATCTGAATTGTTTCAATGTTGTGAGTTTAATGTCCTTGTTTCTTTTAATTTAGATCAACTTAAATTACATTGAAAATGGGGATTTCTATTTCCCAGCATGCTTTACCATGGCACTCAAAAGGGAGAGAAAATGCTGAAAATAGAGTTTCTTTCTTCCTGCAGGTTTAATGTTAAGTGGGAGATTTAGTACAGTTTAATTTAGGACAGGTGTATGTTAAATGCTATGTATTGTCTTCCTCAAGTTTCAGACGGTTCAGTCAGATTCTGTGAATTGGTTCTTTGAGCATCACTAGTGTGAACCATCCCTTTAAGTTAAAGTTCATTAACCCTTTATTATGTAGTTAATTCATTTTTCTTCATTATCATTTATTTCAGATGTCTTGGCCTATGCAACTGTCACACAAGAGACAACCACAGTTGGTAATGTATTGTGCTGTGATGTTTTAACTGTATATGAGCAGATCTGTAGATCGGTGTGTTCAGCTTCTGTGTGTTTGGACTAGGGCTGTCAAGATATCAGATTTCTCACTACACGATTATCATGGCCAAAAGAATGTTATAAAACGAATAGTTCCAGTCCTTGATTCTGATTTTTTGCTCGGCAACCACTTTGTAGCAACCACAACTGTTTCTGAGGATCTACATTGTTTGGTGGAAGAATAATGTTTTTATTAATATAATTACATTTTATTTGCTCTGTTTTATTTTTGTGAAACCTTACTACATGGAATAACCATTTTATAAAAGCACTTCACTGTAAAACCAAAAAAGTTAGGGTAACTCAAACCGTTTGAGGTAACCGATTGCCTTAAATATTTAAGTTTTTACAACTAACAGTTATGAGTGCTCTGAACTTATTTCAGTTGAGTTCACTAAAATAAGATAAACATTGCAATTAAGTAATTAAGTGATTAATTGAGTGATAATTGTGCATTAGTGATGAACACCTGCTGTTAACACACAGAATCACTGAAGAAAAAGAAACAAGAACAACTAACTTCAGACACAGCCTTAGATAAAACCAACTGAAATAAAATACATTAAATCTCTCAAGATCTGATTAAACAACCCCACAAACAGCATCACCAGCTCCACTTATTAATAACCAGACTGACTTTATTTCTGTCAGACATCTACAGAAGATCTTATTGAGAATTAACTAAGGTTTAGATGTTGATTTAGTTTCATTTGAAGTAACCATGTTAGAGATCAGTGTCTGCTTTAGTTGAGCTCTTGACCCTTGACTACTATGATAATTGTTTATTTCTTCTTTTTTTCTGGTTGTTGTAACCATGTGTTCCTCGAACATATTTGCTACAACTCAAAAGCCCAGAGAAAATGATCAGTAGTTGGTTGTTATATGTTTATAATGGCAATCATCTGTTAGTGAACTGATCTCATTGAGAGTGAACATAGACTCATTGTGTGTCTAATCTCTGGTTAAATAGATGTTGTATTGATTATAGTAAAAGTGATTCTAAGAGCCAGTGATTCTGTGACAGACAGTTAATATAAAGGACTTTCCTTTATATTATACAAAAAGTGAAAACTTTTTGTGGACAAACTGTTTGGAAAGTCCTTTATATTAACTGACGGTCACAGAATCACTGGCTCTTAGAGTCACTTTTACTATAATCAATACAACATCTGTTTAACCAGAGATTAGACACACAATGAGTCTATGTTCACTCTCAATGATATATATATATATATTTTTTTTTATTATTATTTTTTCTTTTTTTTCATAACAGCTAATCTTTCTGACCCCTGCTACAACTACACTGCCCTGGACAATCCATGGAGAGCCACCAATAATACTCATGGCTCACGTGTGTGTGACCAGTCTGTCACCTGGAGCGGCTGGTATCGTCTCTTCATTAATGGTGTGAGCGCTCACATCCCAGACACGTGTGTTGCTCAGTACAGCTGTGGTACTGATTATACACTGTGGATTCGTGGTGGACACCCAAGAGTTACAGATGGAGTCGTCGCTCGAGATGTCTGCGGTCACTATAGCAGTTACTGCTGCTATATTGGGTCTTACCCCATCAAAGTCAAAGCCTGTCCAGGCAATTATTATGTCTATGAGCTGGTTAGGCCATCTTTCTGTAATTCAGCATACTGTGCAGGTGATTATATTCACATGAGCTCTTTCTGTACATTCATGCTATTTGTGTCTCTGTTTATTAATCACTATTCATCCAAACCTTTAGATGTTAGCAGCATTAACACCAGCTCTACAGCCGTCACACCAGCGACCATCTCAACTGGTAAAGTAGCACACTGTGTCTCTACTGTCTTATTTACCGGACTGATTTATCTGCAGATCTGTGCTGTACAATAGATCTGTAAGGAAGTGTGCTTTTCTCGTGAAGTCAACCTTAGACAATAGAGATGCAGCTTAAACAATATTGTCATTAATTTAGTCTGATTTCTTAATTATTATTATTTATTTATTGATATATTTATTTATTTATTTTCTTTATTTGATAATTCGAGTAGCTCCAGAGTGCACCCTGGACGATGGGGCGGGGCGACACATTTGGGCGGGGTGACACGTGTCGCTCCGCCCACCCCCAATTCTATTGGTTTATAACACGGCAAATCTTATTGGTGTAGACCCGAGCATGCATTCCTTTGTGTACGATTTTGTAATTGATTTGGCCATATTACAGAAATATTATGTGCTAACTCTAGAATCATAGGCCTATCTTAATTATTATCTGTTTAGTAACCATGGTAATTTTAGTCAGATGAAGTCATCGTTTACAAATAAACTCTTGATGACTTCACCTCCGGGTTGTTCAGCTTCATTCATATTTCCTTGAGAATCGGCAGGCCGCGGATCAGCACTAAATTGGGATTTTATACGCAAATTATGATAATTTAGATGCATTTTAGAGATGGACAAACACTAACATAAGCGGCTGATTTTACGTTTTAAAGCACAACCGTTTTTGTTGTTGTTTAAAGAGATGCTCAATGCGTCACAAACTTGTAGGTTAATAAAATGTTTTCATGGCAAGCAGTGTTTCCTTGTTTATATCTTAATAAAATATTTAAACCTATATTGATTCTCTTACAATTTTAAAGGTTCCCATAGTAAATGAGTGTCCATGACATCAGATATTAAAAATCCTATTTCTGTATCCACATCCTCATTATGTGCGTGTTAATGTGTACGAGATGAATTTAGATTCAGTTATTAACACTGGATCATTGTAGCCATATAGACATGCATAACTATCGAATAGTAAATCACTCAGAGCTGTAAATCTGTGGAATAGGTACATGAGCACTTTTAATGAGTAAAAGAGCCCTTCTCTGTGATTAATATGTTTTTTTATTTATTAAAGACTATAATAACTAGGTCTACTAAAAATCTATAATCAATATAGTACAGTGATTTCTGGTTCTTTTTAAAGGACTGAGCCACAAAACCAGTAATTGAATTTGTGCATATATTGTGCATTTATAGTCTATATAGCCTATAAAAGTATAAATAAAAATGTTGCAGAGAAAATTAACATTTATTGCTTAAATACACACTAAAGCACATTAATAATAATATTTGCTGTAGGTCAGATTTATTAACAGCTGTTTTAGTAAACAAAAAAACATTTAAAATAGGCCTATATGCAAAATAATAATAATAATACAAAAAATTGTTTCAGCAATGTTTTTATTCCCATCATAAAACCTCAGTTCACGCTGATGGACTATTCGGTATTATTGTCTTATTTGTCACCGCAGTTGTTCTTTAAAATAAAACCATTTGCGGGTTTGTCTTACTGAACTACATGTATTATCATCATAAGTTTTTGCTTATCCACCGATCCTAAAATAAAGAATATGGCTACATATAAATATACATTATACAAAACAGCTAAATCTCAAACAGTGGATCATTTTTATCAACATCGCCCAGCTAAAACTGCTCAATGTTTAAGTATCTGCTTCTGTGAAAAGTGCAATAATATCTGACTTCATTTAACGTGCAACCCACCTGTTGAGGACCACTATTTACGTTCATCACACAGAAACATAATTAATATTTCTCATAGGTGAGGCTATTTATAGCATAGGTAGGACTATATCATGGCCACGAATTAAGAATTTGTTCCCCAGACTTAATTCGTGAGCCGCTCATATTACACAGCTCTGTTCTGCCCGAAGTACTGAAGTACTCAGAGACGCGCCACCAAGCGATTGATAGGAACTTAATCTAACTAATTCATCATAAGTTTAAAAAAAACACTTTTGCTAATTGATTCTAACTAAAATCGCTGTTGTTAGCACTTAATATTTCTGTAGTACAGCCAAACAGCGTAGATCATTCATAAAAACGTATTTAAAAGAATGCTCATGCGCAAACGTCTACACCAATAAGCTCTGCTGTATCATAAACCAATGAAATTGGGGTGGGCGGAGCGACACGTGTCGCCCCGCCCAAATGTGTCGCCCCGCCCCATCGTCCAGGGTGCACTCTGGAGTACTTGGATAATTCTGTCAGCAGGTGAAGATGTTAGAAATGTATTTAAGGGACTATTTCTATTGATCCTACTTCTATCCACTAGCTAGCTGTGTTTGATTTGTACAGAGGATACATCTAAAGAGGCCGATATACCAACAAATTACTTAAAAAAAGACTTAACCTAATCAGAATCAGAATCAGAATGAGCTTTATTGGCCAGGTATGTTTACACATATGAGGAATTTGTTATAGTGACAAAGCTCCACAGTGCAACAGAATGACAGCAACGGGACAGGACACAGACAACAAAAGAACAATATACAAATATACAAATAAGAAATGTACAAAAATAGCAAAAACACTATGCAATACAGACAATCATGTGTGTACAGGTCTGACGTGCAAATTTGAAATGGAAAAAAAATTAAATAAAAAATATTATATATGTATGTGTGGTGAATAAATAGTTGTAAAATAGTGTTGTGTGTTCCACGTTAATGTCAGGTGTTCATGAGATGGATTGCTTGGGGGAAGAAACTGTTCCTGTGTCTGGTCGTTCTGGTGCTCAGAGCTCTGTAGCGTCGACCAGACGGCAGCAGTTCAAAGAGGGAGTGTGCTGGATGTGAGGGGTCCAGAGTGATTTTGCCAGCCCTTTTGCTCACTCTGGATAAATACAGTTCTTGGAGAGTAGGGAGGGTTGTACCAACGATTCGCTCAGCAGTCCGGACTACCCTCCGTAGTCTTCTGAGGTCAGAATTGGTAGCTGAGCTGAACCAGACAGTTATTGATGTGCAGAGGATGGATTCAATGATGGCAGAGTAGAACTGTTTCAGCAGCTCCTGTGGTAGGTTGAACTTCCTCAGCTGGCGAAGGAAGTACAGCCTCTGCTGGGCTTTTCTCACAATGGAGTCTATGTGAATGACCCACTTCAGGTCCTGGGAGATGGTGGTGCCCAGGAACCTGAATGACTCCACTGCAGTCACCGTGCTGTTCATGATGGTGAGTGGGGGGAGAGCAGGGGGGTTTCTCCTGAAGTCCACGATCATCTCCACTGTTTTGAGCGTGTTAAGCTCCAGGTTGTTAAGACTGCACCAGACAGCCAGCTCCTTAACCTCCTGTCTGTAGGCAGACTCGTCACCGTCCTGAATGAGGCCGATCAGTGTGGTGTCATCTGCAAACTTCAGGAGCTTGACAGAGGGGTCTTTAGATGTGCAGTCATTCGTGTAGAGGGAGAAGAGCAGTGGGGAGAGAACGCAGCCCTGAGGGGCTCCAGTGCTGGTGGTGCGGGTGCTGGATGTGTATTTTCCCAGCCTCACAAGCTGCTGCCTGTCTGTCAGGAAGCTGTTGATCCACTGACAGACGGAGGTAGGGACAGAGAGCTGTGTCAGTTTATTCTGAAAGGTGTCCGGGATGATGGTGTTAAAAGCAGAGCTGAAGTCTACAAACAGGATCCTCACATAAGTCCCTGGTCTGTCCAGATGCTGCAGGGTGAAGTGCAGTCCCATGTTGACTGCATCATCCACAGACCTGTTTGCTCTGTAGGCAAACTGCAGGGGGTCCAGTAAGGGTCCAGTGGAGGCCTTCAGATAAGCCAAAACCAGTCTTTCAAATGATTTCATGACCACAGACGTTAGAGCCACATGTCTGTAGTCATTAAGTCCAGTAATTTTGGGTTTCTTTGATACGGGGATGATGGTGGAGCGTTTGAAGCACGAGGGGACTTCGCACAGCTCCAGTGATCTGTTGAAGATCTGTGTGAAAATGGGGGCTAGCTGGTCAGCACAGGATTTAAGGCAGGCTGGTGACACACCGTCTGGGCCTGGTGCTTTCCTTCTTTTGTTCTTTATGAAGACCTGCCGCACATCATCTTCACTTATTTTCAGTGCAGGTGTGGGGGAGAGGGGGGTTGCTGGAGGTGTTAATGGTTGTGTGGAGAGGTGTTCAGGGCGGGTGTGGGGTGTTTTTTCAAACCTGCAGCAAAAGACATTCAAATCGTCTGCTAGTTGTTGATTCTCCACAGTGCTGGGGGATGGTGTCTTGTAATTTGTAAAGTCTTTCATACCTTTCCACACTGAAGCAGAATCACTGGAAGAGAACTGAATCCTTAGCTTGTCAGAATAATTCCTCTTAGCCACCCTGATCTCCTTTTCCAGTGTGTCTTTGGCCTGTTTATACAAGACTTTATCCCCCATTCTGTAAGCATCCTCTTTGGCCTGACGGAGCTGTCTGAGTTTTGCTGTGAACCATGGTTTGTCGTTGTTGTAGGTTAGACGAGTCCTGGTAGGAATACACGTCTTCACAGAAACTGATATATGATGTTACAGTCTCTGTGAGTTCATCCAAATCGGTGGCAGCAGCTTCAAAAACACTCCAATCAGTGAGGTCAAAACAAGCTTTTAAATCTTGCTCTGCTTCAGCAGTCCATATTTTTAACAGATTTTAATACAGGTTTTTCAGATTTGAGTTTCTGCCTGTAGGTTGGTATAAGATGAACTAAACAATGATCAGAGAGTCCTAAAGCTGCTCGAGGGACAGAGTGACCATAATGTCACCTAATGGATGTCATGTGACATTTTCAGATTCCTGAGGCCTAAAATGACAGAATTTGTGTTGATATCTGTGCTATTTTTGTTTCAGTTTTACTACTATATCATTTAATGTATTCAGTTAATTAGGGTGAATGGTCTTTTCTGTCTGATATTTATTTGAAAATCAAGGGTAAATCTTAAATATCATTTTGAATGGCCACAGCAGGGTGAGTTTGGTTAGTTAATAATAATTCCAGCAAACTCAAGCAGGTAGCAGAAATGCATTTATGTAGAAAATAATCCATGTAACGAAGGTGCAGGACTCTTTTATTACACTGTAAAACCCGACAAGTCACAGTAACTCAAACCGTTTGAGGTAACCGATTGCCTTAAATATTTAAGTTTTTACAACTAACAGTTATGAGTGCTCTGAACTTATTTCAGTTGAGTTCACTAAAATAAGATAAACATTGCAATTAAGTAATTAAGTGATTAATTGAGTGATAATTGTGCATTAATGATGAACACCTGCTGTTAACACACAGAATCACTGAAGAAAAAGAAACAAGAACAACAACTAACTTCAGACACAGCCTTAGATAAAACCAACTGAAATAAAATACATTAAATCTCTCAAGATCTGATTAAACAACCCCACAAACAGCATCACCAGCTCCACTTATTAATAACCAGACTGACTTTATTTCTGTCAGACATCTACAGAAGATCTTATTGAGAATTAACTAAGGTTTAGATGTTGATTTAGTTTCATTTGAAGTAACCATGTTAGAGATCAGTGTCTGCTTTAGTTGGGCTCTTGACCCTTGACTTCTGTGTTAACTTTTTATTTCTTCTTTTTCTCTGGTTGTTGTAACCATGTGTTTCTCGAACATATTTGCTACAACTCAAAAGCCCAGAAAAAATGGTCAGTAGTTGGTTGTTATATGTTTATAATGACAATCATCTATTAGTGAACTGATCTCAGTGAGAGTGAACATAGACTCATTGTGTGTCTAATCTCTGGTTAAATGGATGTTGTATTGATTGTAGTAAAAGTGATTCTGTGACAGTCAGTTAATATAAAGCCCAAAAAAGTTTTAATCGATGGTAGTAACTGGACTCACACAGACATCAAGAATCAGCTTATGAACCTCAACAATGGTGACCATTAAAGAAAAAAGAAAAAAATAAATCATGCTGCAATGCATGGTCACAAGGAGGTTAAGAAAATGCATTAAGGAGCACACATAGATCCCACAGAGAATCAGCGGCTTTGAAACTCTGTTCAGACGCCGCACACCTCACATATACCTGCATACAAGCAGGTGCTTACCTAAAGTATTTCTGTCAATCCAAGAAACTGGATGCTCTGCAACAGAAAATAACACATCTGCCACCAAACAGTGAACATTTACTATTTTCCTCTGTCTTCATTATAATTCAAACCTGTTCCATTTCCTATCATATGCAGAGTGCGTCGGTCGCTTTCACACTCGTCTCAATCACCCTCAGAGGCAAAGCATAACACTTAAGTTTAACCTCTCACGGGTGTAATGAATTAATCATTTACATTGTTTAATTTAGCTCTTTTGTATAAGCTTTATTTTAGCTTTAGGGAATCTTACGATTTGATATGGATATGATCAATTGGTATTAATCAAAACGTCCTTATTTAACACTCGTCCAGCGAGTTGATAAATTTCAGTATATCTGAGAAATTGTTTATTCTCGTGGCCACAATATAATAATTCAGAATTATTTAAATAACCGTATGACAGTTATGAGCATATAGGTAACTTGATCTGAGCAGAGTTTGATTTGAATATTACACACAGAACACAGAACACTTCTCTATAAATCAAACAAGAGTTTATTTGCTATCTTACTACAATACATGAACTAAGCTAAATAACATAAAACAAAATACATACATACATACACACAGGTAATTAATTTAATTGAGAATGATTACAATCTAGCACTGTTCTACTTCCACACGATTTTACTCGTGTCGATCATCAAATGGAGAACTATTAATTTTACTTTAGAGATAGATACGACCAGTTCAGCAGAATAAAGGTTTTGTTTGGGTTACTTGCTTTTAAGTTGAAATGGTCGCTGATCGAGGAAACCCCGCGTTTCCCGGATGTTGGAAACCCCGCGTGTCGTTGTCGCGTGGCGTCACTCTTGGGGATGTCCTTCTGTTGTTGCTTTGGTTGCTCGGTGTTGCTTAATGCTCGAAGTTCTTTTCGCGTAGCTTCAGACTTTCAAGAGTTTCTTCAGAGTTTTGACGAAGTGTTGGTTCAGTCTTCAAAACTCGGCCTAGATGTTAAAGGCTGCGAGCTTTTGGTTGGTGTAGTTCCAAGTTTCACGAAGCGCAAATTTCAAAAACAGCAGCAGAGAGAGTTAGAGAGCGGGGATCCGCTTTTTAAAAGGGACTGACGTCAGAGGCCTTCCGTTCAACCCCCAGAGGCTTCCACCAACCAGGTTGTCCCTCTGGACGGAGCTCCACCTACACGGCTCATTTTTCATGCAGGAAATTTATCTGCTTAGTTATTTAGTCACATGAAGAAAATATCTTTTAACACGTTCTAATCACACATTATTATACTCAATATTAACTTCCCATGCACACCAAATTATTGCATTTGTCCTGACCGTTAATATGAAACCAAATATTGTGACATACATTAATAGCTTTCATGCTAAAACTAACTCAAAAGGGTTCTATTTAAAGATTAGAAACAACACATCATGTATATGACGCTATAAGTGTAGTCCTCACTTTACGGGAGAAAATTATACCTCAAAAGATTATAAAAACATACCATTGATTACAATGACACAGTCAGCTTATAAATGACATAAAATACACATTGATATATTTTGTAAAATATATTGTATATATTGCTTTTGATAACATAGCTTGAATAGCAGTAGTGACTACTATCAATTGTCCTTTTGGAACACTTTATAAAAGTCTTTGAGTCTTTTTAGCAAAGTCAATAAACAGAAACAAGCTGGAAGGTTCTGTTCCTTGACCAAGAAGGGATATTGAGGGGTGTTTCAGTTTGGAATGTGAGAGGAACGGGAGGTCAGGAAAGTCAGTTGTCCAGGTCATAAGAGTGTCCTGTTTGTGGCGATCTGGTCTTTCTTAGCTTGAACGTCGGTCGTAAAACGTCTTTTCTTGTTGATAAAAATCATTGAATTATGCGTTAACGATCAGAGGATCCATAAAGTTTGTCGTTTTGACCATTGCCAGATGTTTACCTCAAAGCTCTCCTATTTTGAGAGGTTTCTTTTAGATGATAACCCAAAGGCATGGCAGGAAATTGGCCAGCCAGTTGGGTGAGGTGCTCTTCCTCTGTCAATTTTTATGACTTGCAGATAGAGACGGAAGTTTCTTTAAGCCTGAGGAATTTTGTGGTTGCACTTAGTGTGTGTGTGTGTGTGTGTGTGTTCTTTCCTCCACACAGGTCCTACACGGGTCAGACCCAAAGAGACCACTTTTCTGCTTGTGAGAGGAGATCCTTATTAAAATGCTGTATGCTGCTTTATTTAGAAGTCATAACTGTGTAGCTGCTGATGCTGTGATGAACTCAGAAAGGGTTGCTTTCAGTTTGTGTTTTTAGGTTGAATTATTTCACTTAATTTTCAGTTGAATTTCAGATACACAAAATAGAGCGGTGTTTAGTTTCATTTCATGTCAAGAAAATATTCTTTGTTTAGTTGACTCATATGAAGTAAGTTCACAGTGATAACGTAATCACCTTATTAACACAACATAAATATTAGTTGTTGTTTTTAATGTTTTTTTTTTTTTTTTTTACTTTGTGGTTTAAGGCAATTTACTTAACATTTAATTGAACAGTACTTTTCTATAATGGCACAATTTTTTTTATATATGATTTTTTTATTATTTATTTATTTTTATTAATTCATTTTTTTTTTTTTTTTTCAGTGTATTCTTCTGTTGACCCCTGCTACAATTACACTGTGCTGGACAATCCATGGAGAGCCAACAGCAGTCGGCCATCAAACCCCTCCCTCATGTGTGACCAGTCTGTCATCTGGAGCGGCTGGTATGGTCTCTTCATTAACGGTCTGAACGCTCAGATCCCAGACACGTGTGTTGCTCAGTACAACTGTGGCACTAATATCCCACTGTGGATTCATGGTGGACACCCAACAGCACAGGATGGAGTTGTCACTCGAGATGTCTGCGGTCACTGGAACAATTACTGCTGCTATTTCGGATCTTACCCCATTAAAGTCAAAGCCTGTCCAGGCAATTATTACGTCTATGAGCTGGTTAGTCCAACTCACTGTCATTCAGCATACTGTGCAGGTGATTATATTCACATGAGCCTTTTTTATTATTTGTGTTTATTGATGTATTGATATTCATGAGCCATTATTTGTTCCAGCTGTTACTAACATCAGCAGCACTGTTACAACAGTCACTCCAGAGACGAGCTCAGCTGGTAATGTAGTCTATTTTGGCTGTGTGTGTGTGCGCGTGCAAAACATTTTGTGTTTCCTTTCACTGTTAAACCCGACAAGTCACAGTAACTCAAACCGTTTGAGGAAACTGATTGCCTTAAATATTTAGTTGAGTTCACTAAAATAAAATATACATTGCAATTAAGTAATTAAGTGATTGAGTGATAATTGTATATTAGTGATGAACACCTGCTGTTAACAAACAGAATCACCGAAGAAAAAGAAACAAGAACAACAACTGACTTCAGACACAGCCTTAGATGAAATCAACTGAAATAAAATACATTAAATCTCTCAAGATCTGATTAAACAACCCCACAAACAGCATCACCAGCTCCACTTATTAATAACCAGACTGACTTTATTTCTGTCAGACATCTACAGAAGATCTTATTGAGAATTAACTAAGGTTTAGATGTTGATTTAGTTTCATTTGAAGTAACCATGTTAGAGATCAGTGTCTGCTTTAGTTGAGCTCTTGACCCTTGACTACTACGATAATTGTTTATTTCTTTTTTTTTTCTGGTTGTTGTAACCATGTGTTCCTCGAACATATTTGCTACAACTCAAAAGCCCAGAGAAAATGATCAGTAGTTGGTTGTTATATGTTTATAATGACAATCATCTGTTAGTGAACTGATCTCATTGAGAGTGAACATAGACTCATTGTGTGTCTAATCTCTGGTTAAATAGATGTTGTATTGGTTATAGTAAAAGTGACTCTAAGAGCCAGTGATTCTGTGACCGTCAGTTAATATAAAGGACTTTCCTTTATATTATACAAAAAGTGAAAACTTTTTGTGGACAAACTGTTAGGAAAGTCCTTTATATTAACTGTCTGTCACAGAATCACTGGCTCTTAGAGTCACTTTTACTATAACCAATACAACATCTATTTAACCAGAGATTAGACACACAATGAGTCTATGTTCACTCTCAATGAGATCAGTTCACTAACAGATGATTGTCATTATAAACATATAACAACCAACTACTGATCATTTTCTCTGGGCTTTTGAGTTGTAGCAAATATGTTCGAGGAACACATGGTTACAACAACCAGAAAAAAACAAGATCATAGAAGTCAAGGGTCAAGAGCTCAACTAAAGCAGACACTGATCTCTAACATGGTTACTTCAAATGAAACTAAATCAACATCTAAACCTTAGTTAATTCTCAATAAGATCTTCTGTAGATGTCTGACAGAAATAAAGTCAGTCTGGTTATTAATAAGTGGAGCTGCTGATGCTGTTTGTGGGGTTGTTAAATCAGATTTTGAGAGATTTAATGTATTTTATTTCAGTTGATTTCATCTAAGGCTGTGTCTGAAGTCAGTTGTAGTAGTTCTTGTGTTTCTCTTTTCTTCAGTGATTCTGTTTGTTAACAGCAGGTGTTCATCACTAATGCTCAATCAGCACTTAATTAATCACTTAATTACTTAACTGCAAGTTTTAAAACTTACATGGTTTAAGTCAAGGGGAATTTGTTTACTCAAACGGTTTGAGTTATCCTAACTTGTTGGGTTTTACAGTGTGTAAACCACGGCTTATTGGGGCTTATTGCTTTAGTAGGATATTTCACAATATCTAGAGGAAAAAAAAATGTGATATCAAAATAATATTTATTTATTTATTTATTTGTTTGTTTGTTTGCTAATGAATCACAGCACTGCATATAAAAGGAACAATTACACTTAACTTATTTTAGTAAAATAACTTATTTTAGCTAAATTGATTTGAGCTTGGCACTATTGATGGGTGCTTTGTGAAGCTTTGAAATCTTTGTGAATCATTTGTTTCGAATCAGTGGCTCAGAGCACATATCAAACTGACATAGTCACATGGTTTCAGTTAATGAGGTTTCTTTACGTCACAACTGTTTTGAAGTGGGCTGATCTCTGTAAACCCATGAATCACTGTATTTCAAAGAATAATACATTTACATTTAGTCATTTAGCAGACGCTTTTAACCAAAACGACTCCAAAGTTATATAAAAAAAAAAACCTGATTGACAAAATAATGTGAGTTTGGAGGAAAATCTGTTGTCATTCTCATATTATACATACATATATATATATATATATATATATATATATATAATAAAAAATAATATATATATTTTTTTTTATTATTATTTTTTCTTTTTTTTCATAACAGCTAATCTTTCTGACCCCTGCTACAACTACACTGCCCTGGACAATCCATGGAGAGCCACCAATAATACTCATGGCTCACGTGTGTGTGACCAGTCTGTCACCTGGAGCGGCTGGTATCGTCTCTTCATTAACGGTGTGAGCGCTCACATCCCAGACACGTGTGTTGCTCAGTACAGCTGTGGTACTGATTATACACTGTGGATTCGTGGTGGACACCCAAGAGTTACAGATGGAGTCGTCGCTCGAGATGTCTGCGGTCACTATAGCAGTTACTGCTGCTATATTGGGTCTTACCCCATCAAAGTCAAAGCCTGTCCAGGCAATTATTATGTCTATGAGCTGGTTAGGCCATCTTTCTGTAATTCAGCATACTGTGCAGGTGATTATATTCACATGAGCTCTTTCTGTACATTCATGCTATTTGTGTCTCTGTTTATTAATCACTATTCATCCAAACCTTTAGATGTTAGCAGCATTAACACCAGCTCTACAGCCGTCACACCAGCGACCATCTCAACTGGTAAAGTAGCACACTGTGTCTCTACTGTCTTATTTACCGGACTGATTTATCTGCAGATCTGTGCTGTACAATAGATCTGTAAGGAAGTGTGCTTTTCTCGTGAAGTCAACCTTAGACAATAGAGATGCAGCTTAAACAATATTGTCATTAATTTAGTCTGATTTCTTAATTATTATTATTTATTTATTGATATATTTATTTATTTATTTTCTTTATTTGATAATTCGAGTAGCTCCAGAGTGCACCCTGGACGATGGGGCGGGGCGACACATTTGGGCGGGGTGACACGTGTCGCTCCGCCCACCCCCAATTCTATTGGTTTATAACACGGCAAATCTTATTGGTGTAGACCCGAGCATGCATTCCTTTGTGTACGATTTTGTAATTGATTTGGCCATATTACAGAAATATTATGTGCTAACTCTAGAATCATAGGCCTATCTTAATTATTATCTGTTTAGTAACCATGGTAATTTTAGTCAGATGAAGTCATCGTTTACAAATAAACTCTTGATGACTTCACCTCCGGGTTGTTCAGCTTCATTCATATTTCCTTGAGAATCGGCAGGCCGCGGATCAGCACTAAATTGGGATTTTATACACAAATTATGATAATTTAGATGCATTTTAGAGATGGACAAACACTAACATAAGCGGCTGATTTTACGTTTTAAAGCACAACCGTTTTTGTTGTTGTTTAAAGAGATGCTCAATGCGTCACAAACTTGTAGGTTAATAAAATGTTTTCATGGCAAGCAGTGTTTCCTTGTTTATATCTTAATAAAATATTTGAACCTATATTGATTCTCTTACAATTTTAAAGGTTCCCATAGTAAATGAGTGTCCATGACATCAGATATTAAAAATCCTATTTCTGTATCCACATCCTCATTATGTGCGTGTTAATGTGTACGAGATGAATTTAGATTCAGTTATTAACACTGGATCATTGTAGCCATATAGACATGCATAACTATCGAATAGTAAATCACTCAGAGCTGTAAATCTGTGGAATAGGTACATGAGCACTTTTAATGAGTAAAAGAGCCCTTCTCTGTGATTAATATGTTTTTTTATTTATTAAAGACTATAATAACTAGGTCTACTAAAAATCTATAATCAATATAGTACAGTGATTTCTGGTTCTTTTTAAAGGACTGAGCCACAAAACCAGTAATTGAATTTGTGCATATATTGTGCATTTATAGTCTATATAGCCTATAAAAGTATAAATAAAAATGTTGCAGAGAAAATTAACATTTATTGCTTAAATACACACTAAAGCACATTAATAATAATATTTGCTGTAGGTCAGATTTATTAACAGCTGTTTTAGTAAACAAAAAAACATTTAAAATAGGCCTATATGCAAAATAATAATAATAATACAAAAAATTGTTTCAGCAATGTTTTTATTCCCATCATAAAACCTCAGTTCACGCTGATGGACTATTCGGTATTATTGTCTTATTTGTCACCGCAGTTGTTCTTTAAAATAAAACCATTTGCGGGTTTGTCTTACTGAACTACATGTATTATCATCATAAGTTTTTGCTTATCCACCGATCCTAAAATAAAGAATATGGCTACATATAAATATACATTATACAAAACAGCTAAATCTCAAACAGTGGATCATTTTTATCAACATCGCCCAGCTAAAACTGCTCAATGTTTAAGTATCTGCTTCTGTGAAAAGTGCAATAATATCTGACTTCATTTAACGTGCAACCCACCTGTTGAGGACCACTATTTACGTTCATCACACAGAAACATAATTAATATTTCTCATAGGTGAGGCTATTTATAGCATAGGTAGGACTATATCATGGCCACGAATTAAGAATTTGTTCCCCAGACTTAATTCGTGAGCCGCTCATATTACACAGCTCTGTTCTGCCCGAAGTACTGAAGTACTCAGAGACGCGCCACCAAGCGATTGATAGGAACTTAATCTAACTAATTCATCATAAGTTTAAAAAAAACACTTTTGCTAATTGATTCTAACTAAAATCGCTGTTGTTAGCACTTAATATTTCTGTAGTACAGCCAAACAGCGTAGATCATTCATAAAAACGTATTTAAAAGAATGCTCATGCGCAAACGTCTACACCAATAAGCTCTGCTGTATCATAAACCAATGAAATTGGGGTGGGCGAAGCGACACGTGTCGCCCCGCCCAAATGTGTCGCCCCGCCCCATCGTCCAGGGTGCACTCTGGAGTACTTGGATAATTCTGTCAGCAGGTGAAGATGTTAGAAATGTATTTAAGGGACTATTTCTATTGATCCTACTTCTATCCACTAGCTAGCTGTGTTTGATTTGTACAGAGGATACATCTAAAGAGGCCGATATACCAACAAATTACGTAAAAAAAGACTTAACCTAATCAGAATCAGAATCAGAATCAGAATGAGCTTTATTGGCCAGGTATGTTTACACATACGAGGAATTTGTTATAGTGACAAAGCTCCACAGTGCAACAGAATGACAGCAACGGGACAGGACACAGACAACAAAAGAACAATATACAAATATACAAATAGGAAATGTACAAAAATAGCAAAAACACTATGCAATACAGACAATCATGTGTGTACAGGTCTGACGTGCAAATTTGAAATGGAAAAAAAATTAAATAAAAAATATTATATATGTATGTGTGGTGAATAAATAGTTGTAAAATAGTGTTGTGTGTTCCACGTTAATGTCAGGTGTTCATGAGATGGATTGCTTGGGGGAAGAAACTGTTCCTGTGTCTGGTCGTTCTGGTGCTCAGAGCTCTGTAGCGTCGACCAGACGGCAGCAGTTCAAAGAGGGAGTGTGCTGGATGTGAGGGGTCCAGAGTGATTTTGCCAGCCCTTTTGCTCACTCTGGATAAATACAGTTCTTGGAGAGTAGGGAGGGTTGTACCAACGATTCGCTCAGCAGTCCGGACTACCCTCCGTAGTCTTCTGAGGTCAGAATTGGTAGCTGAGCTGAACCAGACAGTTATTGATGTGCAGAGGATGGATTCAATGATGGCAGAGTAGAACTGTTTCAGCAGCTCCTGTGGTAGGTTGAACTTCCTCAGCTGGCGAAGGAAGTACAGCCTCTGCTGGGCTTTTCTCACAATGGAGTCTATGTGAATGACCCACTTCAGGTCCTGGGAGATGGTGGTGCCCAGGAACCTGAATGACTCCACTGCAGTCACCGTGCTGTTCATGATGGTGAGTGGGGGGAGAGCAGGGGGGTTTCTCCTGAAGTCCACGATCATCTCCACTGTTTTGAGCGTGTTAAGCTCCAGGTTGTTAAGACTGCACCAGACAGCCAGCTCCTTAACCTCCTGTCTGTAGGCAGACTCGTCACCGTCCTGAATGAGGCCGATCAGTGTGGTGTCATCTGCAAACTTCAGGAGCTTGACAGAGGGGTCTTTAGATGTGCAGTCATTCGTGTAGAGGGAGAAGAGCAGTGGGGAGAGAACGCAGCCCTGAGGGGCTCCAGTGCTGGTGGTGCGGGTGCTGGATGTGTATTTTCCCAGCCTCACAAGCTGCTGCCTGTCTGTCAGGAAGCTGTTGATCCACTGACAGACGGAGGTGGGGACAGAGAGCTGTGTCAGTTTATTCTGAAAGGTGTCCGGGATGATGGTGTTAAAAGCAGAGCTGAAGTCTACAAACAGGATCCTCACATAAGTCCCTGGTCTGTCCAGATGCTGCAGGGTGAAGTGCAGTCCCATGTTGACTGCATCATCCACAGACCTGTTTGCTCTGTAGGCAAACTGCAGGGGGTCCAGTAAGGGTCCAGTGGAGGCCTTCAGATAAGCCAAAACCAGTCTTTCAAATGATTTCATGACCACAGACGTTAGAGCCACAGGTCTGTAGTCATTAAGTCCAGTAATTTTGGGTTTCTTTGATACGGGGATGATGGTGGAGCGTTTGAAGCACGAGGGGACTTCGCACAGCTCCAGTGATCTGTTGAAGATCTGTGTGAAAATGGGGGCTAGCTGGTCAGCACAGGATTTAAGGCAGGCTGGTGACACACCGTCTGGGCCTGGTGCTTTCCTTCTTTTGTTCTTTATGAAGACCTGCCGCACATCATCTTCACTTATTTTCAGTGCAGGTGTGGGGGAGAGGGGGGTTGCTGGAGGTGTTAATGGTTGTGTGGAGAGGTGTTCAGGGCGGGTGTGGGGTGTTTTTTCAAACCTGCAGCAAAAGACATTCAAATCGTCTGCTAGTTGTTGATTCTCCACAGTGCTGGGGGATGGTGTCTTGTAATTTGTAAAGTCTTTCATACCTTTCCACACTGAAGCAGAATCACTGGAAGAGAACTGAATCCTTAGCTTGTCAGAATAATTCCTCTTAGCCACCCTGATCTCCTTTTCCAGTGTGTCTTTGGCCTGTTTATACAAGACTTTATCCCCCATTCTGTAAGCATCCTCTTTGGCCTGACGGAGCTGTCTGAGTTTTGCTGTGAACCATGGTTTGTCGTTGTTGTAGGTTAGACGAGTCCTGGTAGGAATACACGTCTTCACAGAAACTGATATATGATGTTACAGTCTCTGTGAGTTCATCCAAATCGGTGGCAGCAGCTTCAAAAACACTCCAATCAGTGAGGTCAAAACAAGCTTTTAAATCTTGCTCTGCTTCAGCAGTCCATCTTTTAACAGTTTTTAATACAGGTTTTTCAGATTTGAGTTTCTGCCTGTAGGTTGGTATAAGATGAACTAAACAATGATCAGAGAGTCCTAAAGCTGCTCGAGGGACAGAGTGACCATAATGTCACCTAATGGATGTCATGTGACATTTTCAGATTCCTGAGGCCTAAAATGACAGAATTTGTGTTGATATCTGTGCTATTTTTGTTTCAGTTTTACTACTATATAATTTAATGTATTCAGTTAATTAGGGTGAATGGTCTTTTCTGTCTGATATTTATTTGAAAATCAAGGGTAAATCTTAAATATCATTTTGAATGGCCACAGCAGGGTGAGTTTGGTTAGTTAATAATAATTCCAGCAAACTCAAGCAGGTAGCAGAAATGCATTTATGTAGAAAATAATCCATGTAATGAAGGTGCAGGACTCTTTTATTACACTGTAAAACCCGACAAGTCACAGTAACTCAAACCGTTTGAGGTAACCGATTGCCTTAAATATTTAAGTTTTTACAACTAACAGTTATGAGTGCTCTGAACTTATTTCAGTTGAGTTCACTAAAATAAGATAAACATTGCAATTAAGTAATTAAGTGATTAATTGAGTGATAATTGTGCATTAATGATGAACACCTGCTGTTAACACACAGAATCACTGAAGAAAAAGAAACAAGAACAACAACTAACTTCAGACACAGCCTTAGATAAAACCAACTGAAATAAAATACATTAAATCTCTCAAGATCTGATTAAACAACCCCACAAACAGCATCACCAGCTCCACTTATTAATAACCAGACTGACTTTATTTCTGTCAGACATCTACAGAAGATCTTATTGAGAATTAACTAAGGTTTAGATGTTGATTTAGTTTCATTTGAAGTAACCATGTTAGAGATCAGTGTCTGCTTTAGTTGGGCTCTTGACCCTTGACTTCTGTGTTAATTTTTTATTTCTTCTTTTTCTCTGGTTGTTGTAACCATGTGTTTCTCGAACATATTTGCTACAACTCAAAAGCCCAGAAAAAATGGTCAGTAGTTGGTTGTTATATGTTTATAATGACAATCATCTATTAGTGAACTGATCTCAGTGAGAGTGAACATAGACTCATTGTGTGTCTAATCTCTGGTTAAATGGATGTTGTATTGATTGTAGTAAAAGTGATTCTGTGACAGTCAGTTAATATAAAGGACTTCCAAAAAAGTTTTAATCTATGGTAGTAACTGGACTCACACAGACATCAAGAATCAGCTTATGAACCTCAACAATGGTGACCATTAAAGAAAAAAGAAAAAAATAAATCATGCTGCAATGCATGGTCACAAGGAGGTTAAGAAAATGCATTAAGGAGCACACATAGATCCCACAGAGAATCAGCGGCTTTGAAACTCTGTTCAGACGCCGCACACCTCTCATATACCTGCATACAAGCAGGTGCTTACCTAAAGTATTTCTGTCAATCCAAGAAACTGGATGCTCTGCAACAGAAAATAACACATCTGCCTCCAAACAGTGAAAATTTACTATTTTCCTCTGTCTTCATTATAATTCAAACCTGTTCCATTTCCTATCATATGCAGAGTGCGTCGGTCGCTTTCACACTCGTCTCAATCACCCTCAGAGGCAAAGCCATAACACTTAAGTTTAACCTCTCACGGGTGTAATGAATTAATCATTTACATTGTTTAATTTAGCTCTTTTGTTTAAGCTTTATTTTAGCTTTAGGGAATCTTACGATTTGATATGGATATGATCAATTGGTATTAATCAAAACGTCCTTATTTAACACTCGTCCAGCGAGTTGATAAATTTCAGTATATCTGAGAAATTGTTTATTCTCGTGGCCACAATATAATAATTCAGAATTATTTAAATAACCGTATGACAGTTATGAGCATATAGGTAACTTGATCTGAGCAGAGTTTGATTTGAATATTACACACAGAACACAGAACACTTCTCTATAAATCAAACAAGAGTTTATTTGCTATCTTACTACAATACATGAACTAAGCTAAATAACATAAAACAAAATACATACATACATACATACACACAGGTAATTAATTTAATTGAGAATGATTACAATCTAGCACTGTTCTACTTCCACACGATTTTACTCGTGTCGATCATCAAATGGAGAACTATTAATTTTACTTTAGAGATAGATACGACCAGTTCAGCAGAATAAAGGTTTTGTTTGGGTTACTTGCTTTTAAGTTGAAATGGTCGCTGATCGAGGAAACCCCGCGTTTCCCGGATGTTGGAAACCCCGCGTGTCGTTGTCGCGTGGCGTCACTCTTGGGGATGTCCTTCTGTTGTTGCTTTGGTTGCTCGGTGTTGCTTAATGCTCGAAGTTCTTTTCGCGTAGCTTCAGACTTTCAAGAGTTTCTTCAGAGTTTTGACGAAGTGTTGGTTCAGTCTTCAAAACTCGGCCTAGATGTTAAAGGCTGCGAGCTTTTGGTTGGTGTAGTTCCGAGTTTCACGAAGCGCAAATTTCAAAAACAGCAGCAGAGAGAGTTAGAGAGCGGGGATCCGCTTTTTAAAAGGGACTGACGTCAGAGGCCTTCCGTTCAACCCCCAGAGGCTTCCACCAACCAGGTTGTCCCTCTGGACGGAGCTCCACCTACACGGCTCATTTTTCATGCAGGAAATTTATCTGCTTAGTTATTTAGTCACATGAAGAAAATATCTTTTAACACGTTCTAATCACACATTATTATACTCAATATTAACTTCCCATGCACACCAAATTCTTGCATTTGTCCTGACCGTTAATATGAAACCAAATATAAGGTATGTGACATACATTAATAGCTTTCATGCTAAAACTAACTCAAAAGGGTTATATTTAAAGATTAGAAACAACACATCATGTATATGACGCTATAAGTGTAGTCCTCACTTTACGGGAGAAAATTATACCTCAAAAGATTATAAAAACATACCATTGATTACAATGACACAGTCAGCTTATAAATGACATAAAATACACATTGATATATTTTGTAAAATATATTGTATATATTGCTTTTGATAACATAGCTTGAATAGCAGTAGTGACTACTATCAATTGTCCTTTTGGAACACTTTATAAAAGTATTTGAGTCTTTTTAGCAAAGTCAATAAACAGAAACAAGCTGGAAGGTTCTGTTCCTTGACCAAGAAGGGATATTGAGGGGTGTTTCAGTTTGGAATGTGAGAGGAACGGGAGGTCAGGAAAGTCAGTTGTCCAGGTCATAAGAGTGTCCTGTTTGTGGCGATCTGGTCTTTCTTAGCTTGAACGTCGGTCGTAAAACGTCTTTTCTTGTTGATAAAAATCATTGAATTATGCGTTAACGATCAGAGGATCCATAAAGTTTGTCGTTTTGACCATTGCCAGATGTTTACCTCAAAGCTCTCCTATTTTGAGAGGTTTCTTTTAGATGATAACCCAAAGGCATGGCAGGAAATTGGCCAGCCAGTTGGGTGAGGTGCTCTTCCTCTGTCAATTTTTATGACTTGCAGATAGAGACGAAAGTTTCTTTAAGCCTGAGGAATTTTGTGGTTGCACTTAGTGTGTGTGTGTGTGTTCTTTCCTCCACACAGGTCCTACACGGGTCAGACCCAAAGAGACCACTTTTCTGCTTGTGAGAGGAGATCCTTATTAAAATGCTGTATGCTGCTTTATTTAGAAGTCATAACTGTGTAGCTGCTGATGCTGTGATGAACTCAGAAAGGGTTGCGTTCAGTTTGTGTTTTTAGGTTGAATTATTTCACTTAATTTTCAGTTGAATTTCAGATACACAAAATAGAGCGGTGTTTAGTTTCATTTCATGTCAAGAAAATATTCTTTGTTTAGTTGACTCATATGAAGTAAGTTCACAGTGATAACGTAATCACCTTATTAACACAACATAAATATTAGTTGTTGTTTTTAATGTTTTTTTTTTTTTTTTTTACTTTGTGGTTTAAGGCAATTTACTTAACATTTAATTGAACAGTACTTTTCTATAATGGCACAATTTTTTTTTTTTATATGATTTTTTTATTATTTATTTATGTTTATTAATTCATTTTTTTTTTTTTTTTTTTTCAGTGTATTCTTCTGTTGACCCCTGCTACAATTACACTGTGCTGGACAATCCATGGAGAGCCAACAGCAGTCGGCCATCAAACCCCTCCCTCATGTGTGACCAGTCTGTCATCTGGAGCGGCTGGTATCGTCTCTTCATTAACGGTCTGAACGCTCAGATCCCAGACACGTGTGTTGCTCAGTACAACTGTGGCACTAATATCCCACTGTGGATTCATGGTGGACACCCAACAGCACAGGATGGAGTCGTCACTCGAGATGTCTGCGGTCACTGGAACAATTACTGCTGCTATTTCGGATCTTACCCCATTAAAGTCAAAGCCTGTCCAGGCAATTATTACGTCTATGAGCTGGTTAGTCCAACTCACTGTCATTCAGCATACTGTGCAGGTGATTATATTCACATGAGCATTTTTTATTATTTGTGTTTATTGATGTATTGATATTCATGAGCCATTATTTGTTCCAGCTGTTACTAACATCAGCAGCACTGTTACAACAGTCACTCCAGAGACGAGCTCAGCTGGTAATGTAGTCTGATGTGTCCCTGTTTATTGGTATTTTGGCTGTGTGTGTGTGCGCGCGTGCGTGCGTGTGTGTGTGCGTGCAAAACATTTTGTGTGTCCTTTCACTGTTAAACCCGACAAGTCACAGTAACTCAAACCGTTTGAGGAAACTGATTGCCTTAAATATTTAGTTGAGTTCACTAAAATAAAATATACATTGCAATTAAGTAATTAAGTGATTGAGTGATAATTGTATATTAGTGATGAACACCTGCTGTTAACAAACAGAATCACCGAAGAAAAAGAAACAAGAACAACAACTGACTTCAGACACAGCCTTAGATGAAATCAACTGAAATAAAATACATTAAATCTCTCAAGATCTGATTAAACAACCCCACAAACAGCATCACCAGCTGGTTATTAATAAGTGGAGCTGGTGATGCTGTTTGTGGGGTTGTTTAATCAGATCTTGAGAGATTTAATGTATTTTATTTCAGTTGATTTCATCTAAGGCTGTGTCTGAAGTCAGTTGTTGTTCTTGTTTCTTTTTCTTCGGTGATTCTGTTTGTTAACAGCAGGTGACTTTATTTCTGTCAGACATCTACAGAAGATCTTATTGAGAATTAACTAAGGTTTAGATGTTGATTTAGTTTCATTTGAAGTAACCATGTTAGAGATCAGTGTCTGCTTTAGTTGGGCTCTTGACCCTTGACTTCTGTGTTAATTGTTTATTTCTTCTTTTTTTCTGGTTGTTGTAACCATGTGTTCCTCGAACATATTTGCTACAACTCAAAAGTCCAGAGAAAATGATCAGTAGTTGGTTGTCATGTATTTATAATGACAGTCATCTGTTAGTGAGCTGATCTCATTGAGAGTGAACATAGACTCATTGTGTGTCTAATCTCTTAGCTTTACCTGAACTTTACCTGAAAATACATTTGTCTGGAGTGCACTAATAATTAGGCTATTTTGAGATCATGCACTCCAGACAAATGTATTTTCAGGTAAAGTGGGCCATCCTTTATCTATCAATTTATTCTGCATCCTAATTAACCAACATATTGCTTATTAACACATTATCAGACCATCACATTTAACAACATATTGAACCCCCCCCCCCCCCCAAAAAAAAAAAAAACAAAAAAAAAACAAAAAAATATATACAGTGGTCGAAAAAAATCAGGGGGTATGGTGAGGTCAATTTCTTTCTTTGTTTCTTTTTTGTTTGTTTTGTTTTGCTTTCTCTTGGGGGGGGGGGGGGGTAATGATTATGATAATGATCATAATCATTATCATAATAATGATTATGATAAAATAATCATTATTATTTTACATAATGATTACAAAATTTGTCTATTTTTTAAAAAGGTTTTTATTTAATGAAAAAAATAGCCTTATTAAATGATCTATTATTCGTAAGCTTTTTTTCCTTCTCGGGTCTGAAATGGAGGAATTTTGGTCAATTTTGATAATTAAACAATATTTTGCTAAATGTGTTTTTGTGCTGAAACCTTGGCTGGTTTAGGCCTGACAATGTTAATGTATTTGGTCGTAGCGGAATAGGCTACCACGCCGACCGGCTTAATGCTGTGTAATGTTAATTAATAAAATGGATATACATTTAAATCCGATAGATAAGACCCCAGCATCCATCTGAACAAATACATAATTTAGTCGTTTGATAATTGCTCTTACTTTCTCCACTTCATCAGCTCGTTAATTCATGTTCATGCAATGATGAGACGGACAAAGTTAGCCGATGCATGCCATTTTACTCTCTCGTGCAGATAAAAGTTGTCAGAGTTACAGTGCACAGAACCCCTGAGTGGACTGACCTGAATGAACAAATAAAATCAGAACATAAATGTTCTTTCTCTGTTTTCTGAACTACACAGCACAGCGAGAGCACACGTCACACGAGCACATTTCTCCAAACTACACTACCCATAATGCATTTAACTCGGGACTACAACAATTGTAGATAGTGATCTTAAGCGATAACTTTTATTTCCCTTCTCCCGCAACACTGTCATTGATATGACTGCGATACACACGTGCTTCTGACACTTCGCACAGCTGAAATAAACCACACACATCACAATGAAAACATCGACCTTAGAAATAACGAACGTGAACATTGAGATAACACCGATGTATTTGGCAAATCCCTGTTGATATGCATACACAAGAATGCTTATTTCATTTAACCTGTTTCGTGTCCTCAGTGCGATTACATATGCACAGCTGCATTTTGCTCCAGCTGCATAAACATAGAAGCAGAATACTGCTGCCAATATGCTTAATATTTTAATTAATATACTTATTTATATATATATATATATATATATATATATATATATATATATATATATATTGTGTGTGTGTGTGAACACAGTGTACAGTGCCCTCCACTAATATTGGCACCCTTGATAAATATGAGCAAAGGCGGCTGTGAAAATAAATCTGCATTGTTTATCATTTTTATCTTTCATTCCAAAAATTCACAAAATTCCAACCTATCATTGAAGTAAAACAATTGAAAATGGGGGGAAATCTCATTGTGTAAGAAATACTTTCTCTAGTTCATGTTGACCACAATTATTGGCACCCAATTATTGCAATGTCCTTTTCCCAGGGTAACAGCTCTGAGTTTTCTCCTATAATTCCTGAAGAGTTTGGAGAACACCTGATAAGAGATCAGAGACCATTCCTTCATACAGAATCTCTCCAGATCCTTCAGATTCACAGCTCCATGACGGTGCTTCTCCTCTTCAGTTCACCTCACTCATTTTCTACAGGGTTCAGGTCAGAGGACGGGAATGGCCATAGCAGAAGCTTGGTTTTGTGCTCAGTGACCCATTTTTGTGTTGTTTTTGAGGTTTGTGTTTGGATTATTGTCCGGTTGGAAGATCCAAACATGGCCCATTATAAGATTTCTAACAGGGTCAGTCACTTATTGATTTTTTATATGTTGGAATTTAATAGAATCCATGATGCCATGTGTCTAAACAAGATGTTCAGGACTTCCAGCAGAAAAATAGGCCCACAACATAAAAATTACAGCAGTATATTTCATTGTACACATGGGGTACTTTTTTATCCCTGTGTGCACCAAACCCATCTTGAGTGTTTTCTGCTAAAAAGCTAATTTTTTAGTTTCGTCTGATCATAGAAGCCAGTCCCATTTGAAGTTACAGTCATGTCTGATAACTGAATATGCTGGAGTTTGTTTTTGGATGAGCTAGGAGAATTTTTCTCGAAACCCTCCCAAACAACATGTGGTGATGTAGGGACTGTTTGACAATTTTTTTCTAATGTTTTCTGACCCCGAGACTCAACTATATTCTGCAATTCTACAGCTGTGATCCTTGGAGAGTCTTTAGCCACTCAAACTCTCCTCCTCACCGTGCATTAGGACGATATAGACACACGTCCTCTTCCAGGCAGTTTCGTAACATTTTCTGTTGATTGGAAATTCTTAATTATTGCCCTGATGGTGGAAATGGGATTTTTCACTGCTCTAGCTCTTTTCTTAAAGCCACTTCACTAATTTGTGAAGCTCAATTATCTTTTGCTGCACATCAGAAATATATTTTTTGTTTTTTCTCATTGTGATTGATGATTAAGGGAATTTGGTCTTTGTGTTCCTCATATTTATAATCCTGTGGAACAGGAAGTCATGGCTGGACAATTTCATGCTCCTAGTCACCCTGGTGTGCTAAACAAATTAAATATGAATGGAATATACTTCAGAGATATTTTACTCACAAGAATTTCTAGGGGTGCCAATAATTGTGGCCAACATCCATTGGAGAAAAACATTTATTTCATCATGAGATTTTCTCCCCTCTTTCAATTGTTTTACTTCAATGAAAGGTTAGAATTTTGTAAATTCTTTGAGTGAAAGATCAAAAGGATAAACAATGCTGAATTATTTTCACAGCTGCCTTTGCTCATATTTATCAAGGGTGCCAATATTAGTGGAGGGCACTGTATATATATATATATATATATATATATATATATATATATATATATATATATACAGAGTTCTAGCATGAAACTCTAGATGCCAGTCATCTAGGTCTAACTCAGTCTGACCTAAGTCTCTATGCTCGGGAGGTGCCTGTTATAATGTTATGATCGAGGCTCTTGACTCTGAGCATAACTTGTTTTTCTATAAACTATAAAATATTTTCTATAAAAATGTTAATGCCCTGGCAGTGGCAAATAGCTTTGGTTCTATATTTAATTTGATTATGTTAATGTTATAATTTGAGATTTACAAGAAATAGTTTAACTGCTACTATGTAAAATGAATACTGCTGTAAAAAATCTATCCTATGACTATCCTATGAAGCTAAAAAGGTGCTTTTCCCCACTTTTTTCAATGCAGAAAACTATTTTGTCAGCCACAGATGGTAAAAATTAGCTATCTTTTATTTTTTTCAGTCTATCTGAAATGCTATTTAACTCATGTTGTTTATCTTGAAATTTTGTGACTTTCTCATTTAGTATCATGAGCATGCATACACAATTTCAACACACTGATGTGTTGTGAAATGTACCTACAGAAATGTTTAAAGTTTGTGATGTTCACGGGTCAATTTGACCCGCATAGGCAGCCATTCAAAAGCAACTGTACAGACACAAAATAACAACAAATTCCTTTGTTGTATGTCAGAGCTCATCAAGTCTAGTCCTGAAGTGTCTCCTAGTGCCAGCGTCTTGATTAAATTTCAAAGCTTGTGAAAACAAAACGGTTTAGCCTTTTAACTGTAAGTCACACTTTTTGAGAATAGACATAAAAATCTTGAATACTTTGGATCCCAGATTTAAATTAGGTATCTTTTTAAAGATGAAACATCACAGATTATTGTAGAAGTAAAAAACAGTAATAAAAGTAAATTTATAAAAAGCTATAGAAGTTTAAATTTATGAAAATTTAAAATATACATAAAAATATATATATATTTTATATAAAATATAAATTTTACAAATCATGTTTACCTCCAAATCTTCAAGAAAATCAAAGCCAATCATCTGAACAAGTTTTATGCCAAATTTTAGGTTTATATCTCAAAAAATTAATTTTAAGTAAGATTTTGTGGATGCAGGATCAAACTTTTCCACTAGATGATATACAGGGACTCTTGATTTCCATTTATCGTTTAAGTATTCTAAACCATATATTTCCATAATTTTCTAAATATTTATGAAGTAGACATCCTATTCAGAAATAGTTTGGGCAGCAACTTTAATATTTGATTTGAATTCAATCTCTAAAACACATAAAAACATAAGTATAGAATAAGAGTGTGTTTGGCACCACATCACAAATGGAGAATCTATCGCTATTTATCTATTGCTCTGTCATTTCTTTGAAAAGCAGTCACCAAATATGAAAATCAGAGTCTAAAACATTTCAAATTATATATAGTTTGTCAATATTACTTTAGGTTTAGACCAAGATATTATTGTTAAAAAAATGTGTAATTGCAAACATACCAGTCAAAAATAGTGGTTAAAAACATTTTTATAAATCATAAATTCAGATATTCATTCTTTGTAATGTGTGAAAAGTATTGATATTAAAAGTTAATTGATTGGTCTTGATTTTTTTTTCCATATCACAATTTTTGTGGAATTACATTGAATCCAATACGGGTCAATTTGACCCGGACGATACAGGAAGTCACCTGTTTTTGAACAGTACATGTGGGTTAATTGTGATTTTATACAACAGTTTAGTAAATAAGAAGTTGATATTGTGTTATATTTTAAACACAATATTATGTGTTTTTGCTAAATTTTGCAGAGAACAAATTACCTTTAAAGCCATAGCAGAATTGTTGTGCGTCTCCGAGCAACACAGCAGTGTTTAGTTTCTGAATGAATCTGCGTTTTGAATCGTGTGAACCAATGATTCAAAAGCCCATTCATAAACATAGCCATTTACTTAATAATAATAATAATAATAAACATTAAAGGAACACTCCACTTTTTTTTGGAAATAGGCTCATTTTACAACTCACCTAGAGTTAAACAGTTGCGTTTTACTGTTTTTGAATCCATTCAGCCGATCTCCGGGTCTGGCGGTAGCACTTTTAGCTTAGCATAGATCATTGAATCTGATTAGACCGTTAGCATCGCGCTCAAAAATGACCAAAGAGTTTCGATATTTTTCCTATTTAAAACTTGACACTTCTGCAGTTACATCGTGTACTAAGACTGACGGAAAATTAAAAGTTGCGATTTTCTTAACCATGGGTGCAGCATATATATATATATATATATATATATATAACAAAAAGTTATAGAAGTTTAAATTTACTGTTGTCACAAGTTCACCAGCCAGTCACCAGCTCAGGACTTCATTTCCCAGAATCCTCCCCAGCTCACACCTGCTCTCAGTCTACAATCACCATCTCCTGGAGTCTAATTCCCCGCACCTGTCACCGCTAATCAAGCTCCCTATTGCACTCTCCTCGCTGTCACATTGTCTGGTCTCACAGTTTGATATGCAATCCTTACCTGTTGTTTCATCCACCTGCCTGTGTTCAATAAACCTGTGTTGTTTGCACTTACCTCTGTGTTCCTCTGTGTATTTGCTGACAACTGTAAAGAAAATGCACTGTCCCTTTATTTTATATAAAATAAATATTTTACAAAATATTTTTGAATCCAAAATTGCTATAAAGTTAAAGCCTTATGTCTATGAAAGGTATGTTCTAAATTATTTTAATTTATTTTATTTAGGGCATCATACCACAAATAGCCACCGGGTGCCATCAAAACTCCATTGAATGTTTTTGATGCATTTTTCTGTCACAAATGTCTCAATTTATCTGTCAATATTACATCTATCAAAAAATAAACCACCAAATATGGAATCTTGAGACTCAGACCTTTCCGACAATATGTACTTTGTCAAGATTATTAAAAAAATATATTCTAAAAGACGTAATACATTTTGTAACATGACACTTGACTCCACCCACTAAGGGGAGGAGACCTCGGAAAGATTTTAAAGTACCATTTCCATGGTAACGCAATGTCCGATTTAAAAATGGTTTTCACAGGATAAATTCTGAGGTTTTCAAATCATATATCATTTATATAATTACTAAAATATGTTATAGAGAAAAAAGACAACGAACAAAAAGAGCACCATTGGGCCCACCTGTGGGCCGGTGACACTTAAGGGGTTTTCACTGATGGCACACTTTATCTGAATTCAGCCCTAAATAAGTAAACAAAATGGGGGGGGGGGTTAGGAGAGAGAAAACAATCAGGACAGGATAAAACACTTTTTAGATAAACATCAACGAGTACTCATAGTCAAATTCATCACTTATTTTTGATATATGCTTTTATAATATTGCACAAATGACATCCATATAATTTGCTGTTTTGTTTTAATATTGTCTTCATGCTGATTTCTTTCATTGCAGTTATAAATATAACTCCAGACAATTGCACCGTAAGTCTTGTTTCTGAAACTGAAGTTTTAAGAGTTGGACTCACAGCTTCTATCAAATATAGTCAGAAGAAAATTGCAATAAGATGTGCATTGCCATATATTTGAAATTTGAATGTGCTTTTCTATTCATTGTTGATGGTTACATGCACAGACTTAATTTAGTTTGCTATTAATATTGCAAAACATGATAAAACATGAGTTTATTTACTATATAAAGCTCAATTGTGATTTCAGAGTCAGACCTCTGGAGGATGTTTTCAAAATCTTCTTGAGCAGATCGAGAACATTACAGCTCAAGTGCTTCCTTTGAATGTAAGTGACTGATCAAGGATTTTCAAGATAAAAATCATCAAATCTAACTTAGATAATATTATGACTGACATAGCAGTGCTGGCTGGCTTTCTTAACAGTTACATGTACAGTAAATCTTTTGAACTGCATTTTTCTGATCATTAAATTAGACTGTGACGAACATTTTGGATATGGCCTTCAGCGCTTCAGAGAAGATTTTAGAGTCATCATCATCAGCAAACCCAACTGAACTAGCCTCCAATGGAAACCGCATGTTAAAAACCAGCGAGAAACTAATTTCTACATTAGTCAAGCCGACAGACACGAGTGACAATGTCAGTTTTACTCTTGCTGCTGTAGGTAAGCGAAGACACAATTATCATTGATGATGAAATACAGATTGTAAATGTATCAGAGACTTTATTTAGTCTAGACAGCAGCGGTGGGCCAGACAGCAGCAAATGCAGCTACAGTAACTGTATAATTGTGCAGTGTTATAAACTTTTATAAGAGAGCAGGAAACACTGCCTGTATCTTTGGTTACTGACGTCAAAGGTCAGTGTTTATGCTAATTAATTTTTCATTTGGTAGAAGCTTATCCCATTAGACACCGACATGGACAGTTTGTGCCCTGAAAAAAAAAAAATTAAAATACAAAATTAAACACAGGTTCACTTACAGTGAGAAGTCCAGTGTTGGTGGAGACCTCAATGTGTTTTTTTGAATATTTTCTGCCTTGAGCACAAAACAATAAACAGTCACAAGACACAAAGCAAATCCCTGGTGTTAAATTAGCACCGCTCTGTGTTCAAATGGGAACAACCAGCAGAGTGTTACAAGAAACACTAATGCCGAGTTCACACTGCACGATTTTCAAACTCGTCGGATCGCAGTTGTTTTCACACTGCAGGACTATCTGGGATAGGATTCAGTCGCTGCTGTTTTCACATTGCACGATGGATCCGCGACAGGGGGTTTCACATTGCACGATTTCACAATAGGAAGAATCGCCGACAACTCTGTCTGATCCGCAAATACAGCCAAACGCACGCGAGAAGTGATGAGGAAATAACGCAAGATCACGCTGATATTATGGTCTATAAGTCCTCCCTGAACACACAATAATTAATAAAGATGACTTAACAAACATACTTCTGCTGTGAAATTTTTATATACACAAATCTAGCCTACTTGAAAGTGAAACCAACGTGTTGTGCATTTTATAATGAGTTTATTTCTTATAGCCTATAAAATCCCTCAAAGTGATGAAAAAGAAAAATGCAATAAATATTTTGTCCTTTATGAAGAATATTATTTACAGGAAAAACCCTAGCCCCTTCTTCATCTTCATGTAGCCTACCTGTTCTGTGTATTCTAATGCTGGCTTTGTTAAAAAAAAATAAAAAAATACCTCCTAGAACTTCCAGCTGCCCTGTATCTTGCTCTCTCATTGGCTGTAGGTCATCGCCGATGTATTTTTCAGTCAGAACAGGTCAGAACTCATTCACACAGCAGGATTGAGAATCGCCGACAGCTCCAGATATTTAGCATGCCAAATATTTCGCGGGCGTCGGCGACGTGTCGGTGATTCCCTCAGATCATGTCTTTGATAATGCCGGGCATACACTGTGCGATTTCTGTGCGATTTCCGTGCGATTTCAGCAAGGTATCAACTCACACTGTACGAGAAGATCGCATGCGATGTAAAGCCAAAGCTCACGATTTATGTGCTCTCACTATACGGTCCGATTGTTGAGCGCGATTTATTTGCTCACACTATACGTGTGAAATACTCGGGTTCACAGTTGCCAACTCTCGCGAGACAAATAAGCAACCGCAGCTTCAAAAACAATCCCAATATTTTTTTATGGTTTATTATTATCAATATTATTTATTATCAGTTATTTATTACCAATAAATGAGCACAAATGTATTTACTCAGCATTACTACTTGATTTTTATTATAGCCCGTGATAATTAATACATTATAAAAACATTGTAAAAATTAGCTAAAAGAAAGTCACCCCACTCCTCTACGTCTACGTCTATCATCGCTTGGATTACAGCGTCACGCGTCTTCTTTTTGAATGTGATTTTTCTTCAATGAGGGGCGGAACATATGGCAAATTACGCTACAGCACTTATATTATTGCACTGGCTAGCTATTAACTGCAAGCAGACAGAGTGTCAATCAATGTATTGGAGAATAAGGCGAACATAAATAAAGAAACGAAATGGCTTGTCAGATTTCCTTAACAAGCAACCATATTTTTTTTAAATAAGCCCAAAAAACAGCAACCGCGACCAGGGATTTTTTCCCTCAACTTTACAAAAAAAGAAGCCCAAAGTCGGGATATGCAGACTTGGCAACTGTGCACTCTAAAAAATGCTGGGTTGAAAATAACCCAGCGCTGGGTTAAAAAGGGACGAACCCAGCGGTTGGGTTGTTTTGACCCAGCGGTTGGGTTATTTTGACCCATCAGTTGGCAGAGGTGGAAAGTCCGGGGGTCAGAAAATAAAGGTCCTGCCATATGCTTATTCCAACTCAGCAGCTGATATCACCAGAGGAGGAACCAAGTCATTCCTTTCAAGTCACAAGCAAGTCTCAAGTCAAATCCCAAGTCCTCAAATAGTTAAAGTTAATGAGATAATTAAGTGACTAATAAAATGATGATTGTGCATTAGTGATGGACACCTGCTGTTATTGAGAATTACAGATGTTGATGTTTTATTGGTTAAAATGATGCCACCATCATGGAGATCAGCGTTTGTTTAGTTGAGCTCATGACCCTTGACTTCTAGTCTTAGACATGTCTCTGTAGCAATGCATGTGCTGTTGTAAAGCAGAGAGATCACTACTATGCAGTAAGTAGATTTTAACTGTTTTCATATGAGCAGATAGTCATCATGAGTTGGCCTGGTTATGATCAAATGATTTTTTTTTTTCTTTTATAGGTTTAGGTTTTGCTTAACAACCCTGTGAAACCACATCATGCAAGCAAAGTGCTGCTCCAATAGTTTTAGTGAAATCATTTTAAACGTAACGAATATAAAAATGTGAACTCTTGTTTTACTTAGACACACACAGACATCAAGAATCCAGCATATGAATCTCAACAATGGTGACAACCAACAAAATGCTTCATGCTGCAATGCATGCTGGGTAACACCATAGTAAAAACTCCCATCATGCACTGCAGTATGAAAAATTATTGTCACCACTGTTGATGATCATATGATAAGTGTGCATGTCTAAAAGCCTGAGCCTATACAGTTCTTTTTTTCAACATTGAAGCATTACGGTAGTATTTGTATAATATTACTTTTTTTTTTTTTTTATTCTATAATGGCTGAATTTCCATCAACAAACCAAAGAAAAACCACTTCATGATGTTCATTCAAATTAATTTTCATTTTCAGAAGCTGAAAGCAAAAGTTAATCTGCTACTTCAAGGTTTGATTCAGCAATTCGCAAATATTTGCAATGAAACAATATTGCAAATGCTTAGAAGCAAATTAATTTGTTACTAAAGTCTAAAGAGCTCAACTAAAGCAAACACTGACCACAATTATGGTGGCATCGTGTTGTTGTTGTTGTTTTTTTAGTTGATTCCATCCAAGGCTGTGACTCAAGTCATATGTTTTTGTGTTTCTCTTTTCTTCAGTGATGTTGCTTTCTCCAGTCTCTTAATTATCTCATTAACTTTAACTCTTTGAGGACTTGGGATTTGACTTGAGACTTGCTTGTGACTTGAAATGAATTACTTGGTTCCTCCTCTGGTGAAATCAGCTGCTGAGTTGGAATAAACATATGGCAGGACTTTTACTTTCTGAAACCTGGACTTTCCACCTCTGCCAACTGCTGGGTCAAAATAACCCAACCACTGGGTCAAAACAACCCAACCGCTGGGTTCGTCCCTTTTTAACCCAGCGCTGGGTTATTTTTAACCCAGCATTTTTTAGAGTGTGGGTTGTGCTTGCGCAGACGATGACACCGTATATGGACGATAGCCAGAGATAACTTAAAAAAATAAAAAATATTGGTGATATCGTGAGGATTTGGCATTTCCAATGAATGTATTAAATTATTACTATTATTATTATTATTAGGGTAGTTTTATTATTAAATGTATAGGTCTACAACAATTAATTTGGCCCGAAATAATTGCGCATTTACCACACAACTAAGGCGCGGATATTAAAAGATTAATTTAGATTATTTAAAACATTTAGATATATTCCACAATTAACAGGCCTATAATTAAAATTCTCAACCGTCTATCTAGCCTGTGTCCGGACTCTGAACACTGAATGAACAGCTTAATGAATATATTCAGTCAATTACAGACAAGGAAATTCCAAAAACAACTTGTTTAACACGAAATACTTCGATTCTGTTGTTGTTGTTTTTTCACTACGTATATCAGTCATAATATTTAATTATGCATAATTCATTTATTAAGGCGACTGAGATCCTTTGGAGTGTGTCAGGCACTGTTGAAGACCTTTTATGATTCTGTGGTATCATCTGTGATCTTGTATGCTGTCACCTGCTGGGGAGGGGGATTGTTAGAGAAGGAGAAGAATAAACTCAATAAGCTGATAAAAAAGGCAGGTTCTGTGGTGGGTTGCGTGTTGCCCACTATTGATGTGATTGCACAGGATAGAATGAGAACGATATAAAAAGTCATTTTTACCAACAGCCATTAGGTTATATAATCAATGTCATATTAGATGACTGATGTATTATTTTACATTGTATTTGTATAACATGGTGTAGAGTGTACTATGATGCCTGAAACTAGGGGGGCTGTATGAAATACCGTATTGTGCAGTATCTTCTCTTTTATCTATTTCTTGTGGTGAGCTGCTGTGACATGTGAATTTCCCTTTGGAATTAATAAAGTTAATCAAATCAAATATCAGTCATAAGGGATTTATATATATATATATATATATATATATATATATATAGAAAATAAATGAAGACAAAACCCAATACTACCCATATCTTTCGTCTCCTCTGAGAGAATATGTGCCGTTATGCAGCGACAGATGCCGAAAGCTCGGTCAGTTTTTACTTTCACTTTCTGTAGCTTAATGAATTGACTGTTTAAAACTTCTTCACAGGCATTACGCTCATGAAGTTTGCAAATTGTTTATGTGGTATGCACTGGCTCGCCTTCATGGTTTAAAACTGAAATATTTATAATTTTGCGACTTGTTTGTCTTTATCACTAATTGCAAAATGATGGACAATGGTTCACATTTCAGAATCAGAATCAGAATCAGAATCAGAATGAGCTTTATTGGCCAGGTATGTTTACACATACGAGGAATTTGTTATAGTGACAAAGCTCCACAGTGCAACAGAATGACAGCAACGGGACAGGACACAGACAACAAAAGAACACTATACAAATATACAAATAGGCAATGTAGAAAAAAAAAAAATAAATAAAAAAAAAAAAAAAAAAGAAGCAAAAACACTATGCAATACAGACAATCATGTGTGTACAGGTCTGACGTGCAAATTTGAAATGGAAAAAAATTAAATAAAAAATATTATATATGTATATGCGGTGAATAAATAGTTGTAAAATAGTGTTGTGTGTTCCACGTTAATGTCAGGTGTTCATGAGATGGATTGCTTGGGGGAAGAAACTGTTCCTGTGTCTGGTCGTTCTGGTGCTCAGAGCTCTGTAGCGTCGACCAGACAGCAGCAGTTCAAAGAGGGAGTGTGCTGGGTGTGAGGGGTCCAGAGTGATTTTGCCAGCCCTTTTGCTCACTCTGGATAAGTACAGTTCTTGGAGAGTAGGGAGGGTTGTACCAACGATTCGCTCAGCAGTCCGGACTACCCTCCGTAGTCTTCTGAGGTCAGATTGGGTAGCTGAGCTGAACCAGACAGTTATTGATGTGCAGAGGACGGATTCAATGATGGCAGAGTAGAACTGTTTCAGCAGCTCCTGTGGTAGGTTGAACTTCCTCAGCTGGCGAAGGAAGTACAACCTCTGCTGGGCCTTTTTCACAATGGAGTCTATGTGAATGACCCACTTCAGGTCCTGGGAGATGGTGGTGCCCAGGAACCTGAATGACTCCACTGCAGTCACCGTGCTGTTCGTGATGGTGAGTGGGGGGAGAGCAGGGGGGTTTCTCCTGAAGTCCACAATCATCTCCACTGTTTTGAGCGTGTTAAGCTCCAGGTTGTTAAGACTGCACCAGACAGCCAGCTCCTTAACCTCCTGTCTGTAGGCAGACTCGTCACCGTCCTGAATGAGGCCGATCAGTGTGGTGTCGTCTGCAAACTTCAGGAGCTTGACAGAGGGGTCTTTAGAGGTGCAGTCGTTGGTGTAGAGGGAGAAGAGCAGTGGGGAGAGAACGCAGCCCTGAGGGGCTCCAGTGCTGGTGGTGCGGGTGCTGGATGTGTATTTTCCCAGCCTCACAAGCTGCTGCCTGTCTGTCAGGAAGCTGTTGATCCACTGACAGACGGAGGTAGGGACAGAGAGCTGTGTCAGTTTATTCTGAAGGGTGTCCGGGATGATGGTGTTAAAAGCAGAGCTGAAGTCTACAAACAGGATCCTCACATAAGTCCCTGGTCTGTCCAGATGCTGCAGGGTGAAGTGCAATCCCATGTTGACTGCATCATCCACAGACCTGTTTGCTCTGTAGGCAAACTGCAGGGGGTCCAGTAAGGGTCCAGTGGAGGCCTTCAGATAAGCCAAAACCAGTCTTTCAAATGATTTCATGACCACAGACGTTAGAGCCACAGGTCTGTAGTCATTAAGTCCAGAAATTTTGGGTTTCTTTGGGACAGGGATGATGGTGGAGCGTTTGAAGCATGAGGGGACTTCGCACAGCTCCAGTGATCTGTTGAAAATCTGTGTGAAAATGGGGGCTAGCTGATCAGCACAGGATTTAAGGCAGGCTGGTGACACACCGTCTGGGCCTGGTGCTTTCCTTCTTTTGTTCTTTATGAAGACCTGCCGCACGTCATCTTCACTTATTTTCAGTGCAGGTGTGGGGGAGAGGGGGGTTGCTGGAGGTGTTAATGGTTGTGTGGAGAGGTGTTCAGGGCGGGTGTGGGGTGTTTTTTCAAACCTGCAGCAAAAGACATTCAAATCGTCTGCTAATTGTTGATTCTCCACAGTACTGGGGGATGGTGTCTTGTAATTTGTAAGGTCTTTCATACCTTTCCACACTGAAGCAGAATCACTGGAAGAGAACTGAATCCTTAGCTTGTCAGAATAATTCCTCTTAGCCACCCTGATCTCCTTTTCCAGTGTGTATTTGGCCTGTTTATACAAGACTTTATCCCCCATTCTGTAAGCATCTTCTTTGGCCTGACGGAGCTGTCTGAGTTTTGCTGTGAACCATGGTTTGTCGTTGTTGTAGGTTAAATGAGTCCTGCTAGGAATACACATATCTTCACAGAAACTGATATATGATGTTACGGTCTCTGTGAGTTCGTCCAGATCGGTGGCAGCAGCTTCAAAAACAGTCCAATCAGTGAGGTCAAAACAAGCTTTTAAATCTTGCTCCGCTTCAGCAGTCCATCTTTTAACAGTTTTTAATACAGGTTTTTCAGATTTGAGTTTCTGCCTGTAGGTTGGTATAAGATGAACTAAACAATGATCAGATAGTCCTAAAGCTGCTCGAGGGACAGAGTGATATGCATCCTTTATCGCTGTGTAACAGTGATCCAATATATTACCGTCTCTGGTGGGACATGTGATGTGCTGTCTGTATTTTGGCAGTTCGCGTGAGAGATTTGCTTTATTAAAGTCACCGAGAATGATTAAAACAGAATCCGGGTGTTGTTGCTCAGTCTCTGTGATCTGATCAGCGAGTTTCTGTAAAGCTGAACTGGCGTTCGCGTGCGGTGGAATGTAAACACTCACGAGAATAAACGAACAGAACTCCCGCGGCGAATAGAACGGCTTGCAGTTAATGAAGAGCGTTTCTAGATCATAACAGCACATCTTCTTTAACACAGTTACATCTGTACACCACCTCTCATTGATGTAGAAGCACGTCCCGCCGCCGCGCGATTTCCCCGTTGATTCTGCCTCGCGATCTGCTCTGATCAGCTGGAAGTTGGGAAGATGTAACGCGCTGTCCGGTATGGTATCCTTCAGCCAGGTTTCCGTAAAACACAGAGCAGCAGAGTTTGAGAAATCCTTATTTATCCGGGAGAGCAGGAGAAGATGGATGCTAGGCAACGGCGTTCTTAATCCGCGCTCACGAAGCTTCACAAGCGCGCCGGCTCGCTTCCCCCGTCTGCGCGACCTGTAGCGTCTAAACAACACCGCAGCTCCGCCAACTATAATGTCCAGCAAAGCGTCCGAGTAATCAAAATCCGGTAAAAGATTTTGTGGTGTGTTCTGCCGAATGTTCAGCAGTTCATCCCTGGTAAAGCTGATCGTGCTTGAGAAACAAAAAACAGGAAAAACAAACAAAAACAGTACAAACACTGGAGAGCAAAGCACAGTAGCTGCCATCTGCGGCGCCATCACGAGCTATCGAGCTATTTCCCATGATAATAACATTATTTTATCAAAAATCTCCCTCTTGTCGTTTTCTTTCTTGCTGCAATAAAGATTAAATGGTTAAAGTTATATTTCCGCACAGGCGCAGTGAGGGAAAAAAGCACTGAGTTTAGGGCAGTCGGTTCGTAGCTCTGCTTCAACTGTGCGATACCCTCACGAGGAGCGACCAAAATTTCTGACATGTCAGAAATTCATCCGACCGTCCGATTGCCTGTCGGGAGAGACTTATTGCTTCTCGCTTCCTCCTGTACACTGCACGAACACTGCACGACGAACGACGAACGACGCACGACAAAGCTGAAATTCGGCCCGACTCAAAAAACAGTTGCACGAGTCAGAATTCGGCTCGAAATCGGACGAAAATCGCACAGTGTATGCCCGGCATTATTCACACTGCGCGATTGTCACGCGCGGGAACGAGCTCCGATTTGCCTCCGATCTCGGGCATTTGTCGGCGATTCATCAAAACCTGTCGCCGAGTGAAAAATCGGGCTAAAATCGTGCAGTGTGAACTTGGCATAAAGCAGTGTTGAAGTTAATGGGGTAATTAAGTGGTTAATGAAGTGTTGATTGGGCAATAGTGATGAATACCTCCTGTTAAAAAGTAGTGTAACACTTTTTAAGTTTTTTTTTAAGGTGTCCTTGTACAAATGTTACATGTACTTACTATTGTAATAATACTTAATTATGCATAATTACAAACCCTAACCATTTAGTAATGTAGTTAATTAATATTACTCAGTACTTAAATGTATATTTACACTGTAACAAGGACACCTTAAAATAAAGTGTAACCACAAGTAGAATCACTCTGTCCACACGGACACGGGTATTTTCAAAACCGCAGCCTATTCTATGCGGTTTGGCAAATCACGCAAACACAGTATCAGGTCACTGAAACCAAACCTTTTTGAAAACTCCTGCCAGGAGTGTGGACTGTGATCTCCTTTTTTTTTTTTTTTACATTAGGCAAGTCTTTGATTTGCCAACATGGCTTTTCAGTTAGGGTTATATCGCCACCTGTTGGTTTGGCATGCTCTTGACAGCGCTTCATCGTGTGTTTCTGTGTTTTCATGTGGACAAGATTTTTTTAAACAAAGCAGGAAAACTCAAATGCAGTTGTTGGGAAAATCTTAGTCAGTGTTATTTATCCTGTATGCACAGATAATTATTAGTAAACATGACCATACTTCAGTCCTGCCTTCAGCGTGATTTTTAATGCCAAGTTACCATTTATTTTGGCGACGAGGATAACGCTGGTAAACGCATGAGAGACTGGGTTGCATGATGGAGTAATGGAAATGTGTGGCCAGCTGTTAAAGTGAAATATGGCAACTATTGAGACTATAGCGGCATGTGATGAGAAAATACAGTCATGGGAAGAATATTGTGAGATTCTGGAAAATGTCTTTGAAGCACATAACATAGACAATGCTGAGAAGCAAAGAGCTATTCTCCTAAGTGTGCTCGGCTCCAAAACTTAGTTTAATCCGAAATTTCTTCAGCCCTGACAAGCCTAAATCTAAGTCATATCCAGTTGGTGGACTTGTTAAAGAACCATTTCAACCCAAAGCAGAGTGAGATAGTTTAGCATTTCAAGTTTGACTCACACTCAAGGAGGCCTGAAGAGACAATAACTCACTTTGTAGCTGAGCACATGAGAACAGCACCCTTCCACCCTACTTTGAATGGGTTAGCGGAAAGAGTCATGCAGACTTTCAAAAATGGTCTCAAGAAAATGTAAAGAGAAACTTTGGAGACAAGAGTGATTAAGTTACTGTTTAGTTTTAGGATTGCTTAGGGAGAGTGGCTGCTCCGTCACTAGTGTCACTGGCCATAAGGAAGTCGGCCAGAGAAAAACGCGAACCAGGTTATCTGTTATTCCTTTTAGGGTACAGTACAACGTACATAGACATTTTTCATTGGGTTGGCTTTTGAAGGTGAAGAGGTGTAGTAGACTGAGTACAATTCTAGTAGTTCCCGTTGTTACCGCTAGGGGGGGTTCATATGCAGCGGTTGGGAAAATCGCCTGTTGTTGCAGAGGTACGTTGTGTGCTGCTGTGTAGTCAGACTGTTGTTTATCCTGTATGCACATGTAACGGGTTCTACTCTCCCTGCTCCGAGCGGGATTCGAACCACGGTCTCCGGCGTGGGAGACGGGCACACTAACAAGGAGGCTAAAGACTGCAGCCACTAGCGTCAGTCGCTAGTGCGTCTCTTGAGATCAGGGGAGTGAGGTTTTACCTGCACAGCACCTACATGCTGGCCTCCGTTACACACAGATAGTTATTAGTAAAAACGACCATACTTCCTGCCTTCAGTGGGATTTTTCATGCCAAGTTACCACAGAAAAAAAAGTTAAAAGCAAACATGATCAGGTGATACAGATTGTGTGTTGATGAAGACATAATCATCTGATTCACTGATCTTGTTCAGACTCTCATCTCTGATTATTTGGGTGATGTTTTATTGAATTATAGTAGCTCTATAACACTACAGCATGAGATCCAGCACACTATTAACTTTTTGGTCATCTGCAGGTCAAAGGTCAGATCTTACAGTGCACTGTATATTCAAGTGCTCCAGTTCTTAACTTGAGGTCCAAATGTCCCTAAAATTAAAACATCTAAGCACTTTTTTTTACAAATACATTTATTCAGATAGCAGATTAAAGTAGACCTGAAGAGTTCAAATTTAATCAGAGATTAGAAACCCAACAATAGTAAATTACAATTTTATTTATTTATTTATATTATTATTAGTATTGTATTATTATTATTATTCAAAGTAAATTATTGAATTAAATATCACATAACTGCTTGTTTGTGTTTAAACAGAGGGTCAAGTCTTTATGGTTGGACCAAATGCCAACCTTAATAAAATCCCTCAGCTTGACACGACAAATTCTTCTGTGGACATCGATCTGATTGGGATCGCCAAGAACAACAATGAAGGTATGCCAAATGTTTCGATTTAAAGAAAGATACACCATACCTTTACCACTAAACCACATTTACTTACTTTTTTTGATTGCTGTTGTTGTTATTGTAACATAAAGCATTTAATGTAAGTTTCTGTTTCTGTTTCTTTCACACAGGATCAGCTGCTGTGGCTTTCATGAGCTACAATATGATGGAGAATCTACTGAAGACAGACTTCTTCAACACATCAAATGACACGATTAAAACCATGATGTCCACTGTGATCTCAGCTACTCTTCCCAAAACCACCAGCACTAAACTCACCAAACCAGTCAACTTCACCTTCAGACACATCAGAGTGAGACACTGAAATGTGCTTTTGTCCAACCTGAGAATTAATGAACATCTGAAAACATCTAATATACAGTGTTCTGATATTTTCTTTAAGTTATTTCTTCTTTTTGCAGGAGTTTGATCCCAACGGTTCTCTGTCCTGTGTGTACTGGAATATCAGCGAGTGGATTGTAGATGGTTGTTCTGTTTTAAAGACCAACAGCAGCTTCACTGTGTGTTCCTGTGTTCATCTGTCAACATTCGCTCTCATCATGCAAACCAGCCGCCCACCAGAGGTTCAGAGCAGCACAGATGTGGCACTCATGTTTTCTCAGAGAGACTCACTGATGGAGCTGGTGAATTTGGTGTGTGTGATCGCGGGGCTGGTGTTCTTCACTTTGGCCCTGTTGACCTTTGCCCTTTGTCAGTGGAGTCCTGGAGTGAATAATGTGGCTCGAATCAACATCTGCATCAGTCTTCTGCTGGCTCACCTTCTGTTCCTGATCACACAGCGGTTCCTGAGCCTCATACGGCCTCAGCAGGTGAGAATGATGAAGGAGCCCTACAGCTCAGCACAGCCTCACTGAGAATCATCATAACCGTCTCTCGTGGTCTCCAGGTGTTGTGTGCCGTGATCTCTGGCCTTCTGCACTTCCTCTTCCTCTCCGGCTTTGTGTGGATGTTCATTGAAGCTGTGCTGCTCTTCATCTGTGTGAAGAACCTATCACAGATCAGCTCCAAAAAGAGGGAGGTGCTTAGCAGTGGATTCCTGTGCGTGATTGGATATGTGGTTGCTCTGGTTGTGGTGTGTGTGTCTGTTGGTCTGGTTCCTGAAGGCTACGGCAGTGAACAGTGAGTTGTTGTTGTTTTCAAGTTAATTTGGTTAGAAAGAAATAAAGCAGCCCTGGGCTTTTTTGACATTTCTGCTATCTGCTAAAATATACACAGATATACACATGCCTGTATTAGCATCCATGTACAAGATAAAAATCTGTAATATTTCACCAGCTCAACACCTGAAATGCCTTTCTGACATATTTATTATTATTTATTATAATGTTATTATATTGATTTTTCTCTAAACAGCTGCTGGATTAAATTGGATAAAGGCTTCATCTGGAGTTTTCTGGGTCCTGTTTGTGTCATACTTGCAGTAAACACATTTATCATGACATTTATTTATATTAAAAGGAAAACAAGTTGATTAATTGCTATTTATTTTGCAGTCAAACACACTTCTCTTCATCAAGATCGTCATCAGTCTGAGCTCAACTCTCAAAAGTCTCAATGCTGAAATTTCACAGATGAAACAAACCAAGTAACATTATTATGTAAACACTCTGTATAAAACCACACAGTCAATAAAGACACATTAACTCTCTCTGTTTCTCTGCAGGATTATGGTGTTTAAAACACTGGCTCAGTTTGTGGTTCTTGGTTGCTCCTGGATTCTGGGTTTCTTCACTGCTGGCAGTAATGTGCTGGAGATCCTGTTCCTGATCTTGAACTCCCAGCAGGGAACCTTCATCTTCCTCATCTACTGTGTCCTCAATAATGAGGTCAGACACCACTCGGTTTACATGTGTTAATCAGTTACACTGAGGTCTTACTTTGGTAATCCATGACTTTTAGAAAAGAATGTCAGAGGCAGTTTGTTTAAACACACTCTTCCATTTCCTTCTTATGATGGAATGTTCAAATGAGCCAAAACTATTCAAACTCCAACTGTTAAAAATTAAAATTTAAACCGACAGAGAATGCCTTTGATCTCCAAGCTTTTAAAACTACTTCAACATTTTAAGCTCTGTTTTCTTAAGATAACATCAGAGTTTATTTTTTTTCTTCTTCTTCTTCATTTTGTCCTAATAATGCATTGTATCATCCCACATATGAAAACTGTTATGGAAGAAAAGGAAAGCATGAATATATTTATTTCTAAAAATGCAGATCTAGTATCTAAAAGCCACTTTTTGTAAGCGGTTTATTCCAAACAAACTTTGTGGTTCTTGAGTTTCAGAGATTAAATTGATCTCATGTAATCACTCAGCTCCTCTCGTCTCATTCTTGTCCAGGTCAGGCAGCAGTACAGGAAGATCTTCAGATGTATTTGCTGTGTCAAACAGCACTGAGGACCACAGCATCATGTTCAGGAAGTGATAAATACTGCTCGTGTCATTAATATACAGCTGATTTTATATAACAGAATCTATGTTTTTGTATGATAAATGTTATAGTCTCAGATCCTTTCTGCAAATGAAAGAAAAACATGTTATCCGAGTGTCTTATTTTATAGCTGTTAATATTATTGATGTAAAGCTGTTTCACTGCTGAACTGTTATATTTAGTCTCCTTTAAACTTTATTATTAGTAGTAGTAGTAGTAGTAGTAATAGTATTGGTGGAGGGTGAAAAGCACATTTGTACAATTCTCAAAATAATTAAATTTTAAAACTCCAGAAAACTATTTAATGGTAAAGGGAAATAAATGGCTTGTATGGAAACACAGTTGTGTGGGAGTAACAATTTATAACTTTACAATTACGTCTTTGTTTGTTGAGCTCGGAAAGCTCCAAACGAATGACTGTTTCTTCTGTAAAGGCCCGTTTTACAGCATATTACTTTAATAATGTACTGTTTTAAATAGCAAACATGTATTTTCAGGAATGAGGGACACAGGTTTTATTGATATTGTGAATTTACATTTAAAACTAAACTATAAAAATAAGAAAATTAACAGCTAATGACTTCAGTGTAAATTGAATCTGTTACTTAGCTTGAATTTTGTATTGAAATGTGAATTGGCATTTTGCTTTTGTTCGGGCCACATTTGGGTTTTTGCTGTATTATTTGAATGCATTTCTGTTAATAAATATTTTAATAAACAAAATAATAAACAATGCTGAAGACAGGGCCGGACTGGGATGTGATTTCAGGCCGGGAAATCTCACTCATCCAGGCCACACAGAAAAAAAAGAGGCCAAAATGGTACATTTTGGGGCACAACAACTTGTCACTGGAGCAGTATTTGTTCATATTTTAAAGCTTTATATTCTGCATCTACATTTCGCTCCTCTCATCCTTTCTTCACTCCACAGATTGAATTTCATGCCTCATCTTTCTTTCTATTCTCTCTTTCCTTTCTTCCAACTCAGACTTGTATTTCCTGACTGCAGTCTCATTTCTGTTTTCTAAAAAAGTTAATTATACATGTCAACTATAAAATAACCTGTGAATGTCAATTTATTTAATTAATTTGAGTATAATTACTGAAGGTTAAAGGTCGGCCCACTTTACCTGAATTCCACTGGCCCACTTAATCTAACACATTCAGTCAAAGTGGGCCAGCGATATTTAAACGCCTTACAAGAAAACTTTTTGCATTTTATTCCCTTAACTGTGTTAACTGTGGAAACAAAAACAGCAGGAACTGTCCCAATAATATTTGTTTCCATTTAGTGAGCAACCTTATAATTTAGGAATGAAAATCTTATGTCGAAGTGTTTTCTTCCTTTCACCATGACAGAGGCTGTGTTCGAAATGCCATACTATCATACTACTCTTACTATTTCTGCAGTGTGCAGTATGTATGCTGTGCATAGTATGCACATTTTCTGTATGCATGGAATACCCAGATGACCTACTATTTTTGCCAGAATCTTTCTAAATATAACTCAAGTACACTGAAATCAGTACAGAAGCTGTGTTCGGAATGGCATACTACCACACAACACCTACTATACCGCAGTGTGCTGTGTGAATACTGTGAATAGTATGTGAATTTTCTGTATGCATGGAATGCCCGGATTACCTGCTACATTTGCTGAAATTTGATGTATGCATCTGAAGACACTGCGTGGGATACTGTTTCCCAGAACAGCGCGCTCCATGTGACGTTTCATCTTCAAACGCGTGAGTGAACTGGAGGCAGGGAATAGTAATTATAGGCTAAGACTTGTATATACATACATATATATATATATATATATATATATGTAAACTACAAACTATCGCTGTGTATCTAAAAACAATATCGTTAGTAGGACATAAATTGTACTTTAATCTTTGCGGCACTTTTCCGATCAAGTCAAATGACCTCTCTAGCATTTAGCTTGTTTCAAAGATTTTAAGTAATAATAATATTGCAGCAATATAATATATAAATAAAAGTAATATTTACTATAAGGAAAATTTGTTGGCAGAGGCTATTTACATAAACGTCACCCACCAATGCATGACTGCGATAAACAGGACTGCAAAAGACAGGATAATTTCTGTAGTATCAGTGGCGCAGCGAGTAAAAGATGTGAGCTTTTGACGAGATCGACCCGAGTTCGATTCCGGTTTTTGTCAAACTTGTGCTTCTCCTTTTCCCATCACATACCACATCAGAAAGGCATTTATTTACAATAAAAATTAAGTAAATATTTGAAAAGTGGAAATAAAGTGCCTAATTAATAATACAGTTTTATGTATGCTTAGCTGTAGTTGTCCCAATAAAGTGGCATTCATCTAATAAAATGTACAGCCTATATATATGACAATTTACACTCAATATGTTATTGCATACTGTTTTATAATGTACTACAGTACTGAAGTATAAATATCTGCCACCTAACTACTATTTACATGCCTGTTGCTAAAGAAAATGTTATTTTAGTGTAAATAGAATTTATCATTATTTGCTCTTAGTGTAACTAGAATATATCACTTTTTCCACTTAGTGTATCTGCCAAAAATATCATTGTTCAGTTAAACATTGCTCAGTGTTGATTCAGTTCTGTCCAATATGTAAAGTTTATCAATTATGAAATGAATTCAATTGGGCAATATAGCATTGTTTACTAGTATGAAGCCTTCCTTTGTAAAAAGAATAGTTAGCACATTTGTTTGGAAGGTAAATAAATAAAGAAATGTCAAGAAAACAGATGTGGAGTTATATAATTTAGCTATTTAACCAATGTTTTTTTTGTTTGTTTTGTTTTTTTTATAATGATGTGTCTAGGGTTGGATGTGTGATAGGTGTTTTGATTGGATGGTTAATTGTTTTGTGAAAGTTGACCTTAGTTTGAAGAAATTGTAAATAAGACATCCAAAATATTTAAGCTTAATTCTGCATTTGAAGCACTGTAATTACATAGTTAATTAAAAGAGAGCGATGGAAAGCAATATTACAGTGTCAGGGTTTGAGAAAACCCATCTTCAAGATTGTCATCTATAGTGTAGTGTAGCGCAAAATAGTGTTCACACTTAAAAATACACACGAACAGAGAAAGTAATACAACTCTGTATATGATCTCTAAAAGGTGTTCTTTAAATAAGTCACTGTTGTAGTTGTTGTTGTTTTCTTTTTGCATCTTCTTTTCTTTCTCTCTCTCTCATTTTCGTCCTCACTATTCACCTCAGTGTCTTCCTCATCCATTCCTCTATTTGTCCCTCCTGTATTTCTGTTTCTTTGCCCAAACAATAGTGACATTCCCATCTGAAACAGAAGACAACCAGCTGCTGTGCTGATCATGAGGGTGATGAAGTTGTGGACAGCTGTGTCCAGTCTGGCTCTTATACTCCGGGCTGTTAATACGGCTACAATCGCTGATATAAACACAGATACAGTCGCTCCAGCAGCTGCTGCTAAAGCTCCAGCAGCGACACCGTCCACCCCGACGAACCTCACCGCTTCAGCCGCCGCTATCCTCCCGAGAACCGGTAATGCAATCACAGCCAGGCTGCCTCTGAAGAAGCCAACGCACCGAAGCCCCCTAAATACCAGCGAAAGGCCGGTTTCCCCAAGTGCACCGTAAGCGAATGCAAAACTGACTGCCAGTAAAAGCACTGGAAGCCCAACGGCGCTTAAAGCTCCAGCAGTCTCAATACTTATTTGAAGACACGGATCTGCCATTCCTGTTGATCTTCTAACAGTTGCTGTTGACTTTGAAGCTTTTACTTGTGTCTTTCTTTTCCACCACCGTTCTCCTGTCGCTGATAATTGATTACTTAACTAACCAGTCTAAAAACAAACATTGTGCGTCCCAGTGTTTGTGTAGGCAGTGCAGCACTTCTGTGTGCTTTTTACCAGGAGTGTTTCTAGCACACTGACAGCTACAAACTACGGTGTGGTGACAAATCAAGTCCCCCCCCCCATAGACTGTACCCCTCGAAATCCAGTGTCGTGCCGAAAATTGATCGTCTGCCAAAAACTGATTGTAAACAACATACGCTTTAAAATGCTGTGCACGCTCCCGCCGGACGGCAATCAGTTTTCGGCAGACGATCAATTTTCCATTAGTTTCCATTAGGGCCCCAAGCGATCCCATTGGCTCACATTACTTTTAATAGGTACTCTCTCTAGCGCCTGCTTACAATTCCTACAAAATCATGTTATGATAAATGCTGTTTCAACTACGTTATAATGACCATTAATGTCTGTATTAGTTAGCTTATGTACTAGCATAGCATACATATACCCAAGTAGCCTGATAACTTTACACAGGAATTTGCACTTATCCTCCATGTATTCACACTTTTTTTAATTTAATTATGTGTTAAAATAAGTGTTAAATGTCCAAAGTTTTATTTTATAAATAAAACTAATTAATGATGTTCAATTATTCAGTTAATAGGGTATTATTATTTTTATTTATTAATTAGCAGGAAATCAAGTGTATAAGATTTCAATTAATTTGTTTCATTATGCACTAATTAGTTATATTATGCACTTTAAAGTAAGCCATGCATTTTTACATTCATATCATTCACATGTATTTAAAATAATAATTAACTGATAGTTGATGGAGACCTGGGCCCGTATTTATCAAGCTTCTCAAAGTGCCATTTTAGTCTTAAGTGCTGAGAATTCATGAAATTTACTCCTACTTTCAAACTTAAGTATAAAAGCAAGTTATCAAATTTCTTAAAGCTAAGAATCACTCTTACTCTCCCAGTTATTTAAGACAGCTGGAGAGGTCTCTCAAGTGGTTAGGAGTTGCCAGCAGGGGCTTGTGATGGCGCTGAGGAGACAGAGACGTGCGCAAATCTTTCAGGAGAGGATGAATGTCTTTGAAATGTTTGGTGATGAGCAGTTAATCAAACAAGTTACATTTCCTCAGTTATTCAAAACGAGCAAAGAACATTTACATTACCAAACAACATCATAACTGACTTCAGTCTAGCGCGAGTATTATGTGATCTACACTGTATGATGAATAAATCTCTTACCCCTTATTTACACTGCACGCGTCTGCGGCGCGTTACAGCTCCACAGCCACCGGAGCTGATCAGCCGCGCCGTGTCAAGTTTCTGAAGCCGCTCTCCGCGCTGCATCACTAAAGATAGGCACCTAGTCTATTTTTGACAGATAATAATAATAATAATAATCGTCTCGCTGTCGTCAAAGGCATCAGAAACAGGCGATATCTTTGACTATCGTCGATACACTTTATTATCGTCTATCTGCACCCTAAATTAAGTTGTGATGACGCTTTGTTTCCTTGCCATAATGTATTCTCTTGAAAATTCTTTATTGTCAAATGTGTGTTGAATGTAAACTCTTATTAGGAATTTAACCATTCTATGAGAATTTATCTGAGAATATGCTTAATTAAGGAAATCTATTCAGTGATTGGTCCATGCATATGTCGTCATCCAAAATCCCGTTTGTGGCACAGCAAAGTGTCGTGAATCATCTCTAAGACTGACACTTAAGATTTAGTCCTACACTTCGCTTAAAGTACGACTGAGATGATTGATAACTAACTTTTAATCACAGCTTTGAGCCAAGAATTTTTTTTCACTTAAGTCAATTCTTAGCAGTGTTCTTGAGAGTAATTCTTAGAGGCTTGATAAATACGGGCCCTGATTTCCAGGGAGGACCGGGTTTGTCACGGCACCCTCTTCTGTTATTGCTGGAGAGATGTTGAAACTGAAACTATTAATACACTCACTTTGGCGTGCATGTTTTATAGTCCTATATTTAGACATGACAGGAGTCTGCTAGACATTTTGCTCCCTTATTAAGACAGTTCTGCGATTAAGTTCATGTAAACAGAATATTGTGATTATGTTAGTGTAATATGGTCATCATGTGTTTTGTTGATTATCAGATGCTGGGTGGAGACATTTTAAGCATGTCTGTGACTAAATGTGTTACCGGATTTATAGCTCTGGGCCCGTATTTATCAAGCTTCTCAAAGTGCCAGTTTAGTCTTAAGTGCTGAGAATTCATGAAATTTACTCCTACTTTCAAACTTAAGTATAAAAGCAAGTTATTAAATTTCTTAATGCTAAGAATCACTCTTACTCTCCCAGTTATTTAAGACAGCTGGAGAGGTCTCTCAAGTGGTTAGGAGTTGCCAGCAGGGGCTTGTGATGGCGCTGAGGAGACAGAGACGTGCGCGAATCTTTCAGGAGAGGAGGAATGTCTTTGAAATGTTTGGTGATGAGCAGTTAATCAAACAAGTTACATTTCCTCAGTTATTCAAAACGAGCAAAGAACATTTACATTACCAAAGAACATCATAACTGACTTCAGTCTAGCGCGAGTATTATGCGATCTACACTGTATGATGAATAAATCTCTTACCCCTTATTTACACTGCACGCGTCTGCGGCGCGTTACAGCTCCACAGCCACCGGAGCTGATCAGCTGCGCCGTGGCAAGTTTCTGAAGCCGCTCTCCGCACTGCATCACTAAAGATTAAAGTCTATTTTTGATTATTATTATTATTATAATAATAATAATAATCGTCACGCTGTCGTCAAAGGCATCAGCAACAGTCGATATACTTTACTATCGTCTATCGGCACCCTAAATTAAGTTGATGATGCTTCGTTTCCTTGCCATAATGTGTTCTCTTGAAAAGTCTTTATTGTCAAATGTGTGTTGAATGTAAACTCTATTAGGAATTTAACCAGTCAATGTAAATTTATCTGAGAATATTAAGGAAATCTATTCAGTGATTGGTCCATGCGTCGTCATCCAAAATCCCGTTTGTGGCACAGCAAAGTGTCGTGAATCATCTCTAAGACTGACACTTAAGATTTAGTCCTACACTTCGCTTAAAGTACGACTGAGACGATTGATAACTAACTTTTAATCGCAGCTTTGAGCCAAGAATTTTTTTCCACTTAAGTCAATTCTTAGCAGTGTTCTTGAGAGTAATTCTTAGAGGCTTGATAAATACGGGCCCAGATCACACATGCACAGTAGTTCCTTTGTTATTTACATCTAGAGAATTGTATTATCTCTCTTAAATAACTGTGCATGAACGTAACCAATAAATAGTTCTCGATATCATAAGAAATGCGAATTCAGCCGAATGTTTTCAAAGAGTTTAATGAGTGTAAAGAGGTCCAAATGCATTCATACAAGGACAGATAGAAACACAGATAGATATACTGTAAATACCTTTATATCAAATCTGCACACTACAGAGTCCTCGCTGCAGCCTGTAGCACGATGATGTACTGGACTATATCCTATACGTAGTGGATGTTTTACGCGCATGCGCTGTATAGGTCTTGAATAAATTCATATTTTTATTTACATTTAATAATTTTGCAGACGCTTTTATCCAAAGCGACTTAGTGTAATGACTTAGTCTAAGTGAAGTCTAACGCAGTACATGTAGCAAGGGTTTTTGACCTACATTACAATATGCGATGACCTACATTACATTACAATGTAAAAACTTTAATGTCTAAATTCATCCACAATGTTTTTTTGTCTTTACTGGCGAGTTCAAAGTTGTTGTTTTTTTAGCCTGCATTTCATATGTAATCACCAGGATGCCAACATCAGTGCTGTATCCATTATTATCAGGATATAATCTGACTGATATGCAGACGTTGCACTGTAAGCTAATTCTTAAGATATACATCACTCTGACAGAGTAAGCCTAAATGTCTTATTTGTTTGAGATTTAAATGCAGTACTCACGCATTGTGATAGATAATTTATGATTGCGCCGGTGGCGCCTCACACACACAAAAAGCCACACTTCGGCCTGGACAGCATGCGAGTACCAAATTGAGCTTTCTTTTGCGCCTTCATCAGCAGATGCACACAAAAGCAAATCAGAATGACAGTCTTGAGGAGTATTCACGTAAACGAGTATTGTTTCCGATCCGCACTTTATATTCACATTATAACCACTTTATTTGTGTTAAAAATGTTATATTGTTGCAATTACATTCCATGATACACTGAAAAAAAATGATTCATTGAATTTACTCAATTTTTTTAAGGTAAGTGGTTGCAATCAATTTATTTTAGCTACATTTAAATAAACAAATTTTGTTGAAAGTTAGTAAACTAAATTTGTTTATTTAAATGTAGCTAAAATAAATTGATTGCAACCACTTACCTTAAAAAAATTGAGTAAATTCAATGAATCATTTTTTTCAGTGTACCTCTCTAAGGTATGGTGGGAACATGCATATTTTGTTACAAATGCAATCTCTCAAACTCAATTAATGTAACTATTAATAGTGCACAAATTGTGTTTACCCTACAGAATACAAACATGCAAACATTTTATAATTTATTGGTATTTAAAGTTTATTTCAACTGTTGTAAAGTAGAGGGACACCACTTGCCACCACAATTGAAGAATGACCCATATATATTTATTTTCCTTCAGAGCAGATAAACAATATACACTATGGAAGTGTCAGATATGTGATGTTCATTTATATATTTCATGACACACATATAGACACCCGGCAGTGATAATTTGACACCAGGGATTTTGCTGTGTGGAGTGTGTGCTACTGAATTGAGTCCTGAAACCAATTACTTGTTGTTTAAGGTTCTACAGAGGTAAACTGTGTAAATGGAGGCTATTTACCTCTAGGGAGGATCGATGAGGGATATGAAGGTGAGATATGCCCACATAAAATAAAATGAAACATAATATAATATAATATAATATATGTTTTATTATAATATGTAATGTAAAATAAAGTTTTTATTAATTTTGATTTGTTGTTAATATTTAGATAAATGTTCTGATTATTAAATAGTATCACGAGTAGTATTGCAAAAAAACCGAAAAACAATACTGGCATTATCTAGTGTGTATATTTTAGATTGTGTGTTAGAATATGTATTTAAATTTGTATTTGATCTGGCTTACAGGAGATATAGAGACTATCACTAATATCAGCCCGTATGTTCGTCTGGTTCTGGAGCCACATCTCGGTACTGTTGTTATGAAATATGTTGAGCTGGTTTACTCTGATGGAGACTCAACCGCTACTGTACGGACCATCAAACCACTGGATGCTGAAGAAATAAAGATGGTTTGTTCCACCTTCACTGACCCAGTACCGGCAGACAGACAGACAGACAGACAGACAGATGATTGTATTGCATTATATTTTTGGTAACACTTTAGAATAGGGAACACTTATTCACTATTAACTACGACTTTTCCCTCAATAAGTTCCTCATTTGCTGCTTATTAATAGTTAGTAAGGTAGTTGTTAAGTTTACACTTCTGTTTTGGGAAGGATTAATGAAGTAGAATAAGTTCATGTAGAATAAGGCATTAATATGTGCTTAATTAGTACTAATAAATAGCTAATATTCTAGTAATATGCATGCTAGTTAAGAGACCCTAAAATAAAGTGTTACCATATTTTTTATATGGCATGTCTCCTTGTGTTTTATTTCTTCTAGTCTGCAGATGCTTTGTATTATTCAGTCACCTGCTCAAGAGGGGTATGTTTCTTTAAACAACAACATCATACAATCATTAAATAAGACAATGTATTATAGAAATACAAATTCAGTAGATAAACCTTGACTATAAAGTCTTCATTTTCCATTTCAGCCGAAAAACGTCCGGCAACTGTATGTTCTGGATGTATATGACAACCCTCCGATCTTCCAGAGCAAATCATACAGTGCCACAGTGTCAGAGGTGTGTCTCACATCTTTATAGTGTGTTTTGTCACTGAGGGCCCTGGCACCTCTTAAGCCGGGCTCACACTGTGCGATTTTTAATAGTCCTTTACAATTGTTACTTGTCAGAGTGTACGAACATGATGATCATGTCACACTATGGGATCTCAGTTGTCATTAATGTCAGACTGTACGACAGTCAATGCAGGACAGTGCGCCAAATCTTCTGACACTGCCAGAATTTCATCGGAGGTAAAATCTTATCGCAACAGCCATTAATCGGCTGTTGGTGCTCATGTCAAACCAGTGATCAAAGACTAAGGATTTTAGCCTAGGATTATAGGAATATTTTAGGATTTTCAAAATTTGTCTCAGACAATGAAATCCTGGCCAAAATCGCAGTGTGAGCTGGGCTTTAGTAAGCCTTGTCTTTTATTCTTTCCAGGTGACGGCAGTGGGTTCAGATGTGCTCAGTGTGACAGCTACTGATAAAGATGCAACTACAGAAAACAAAAGAATTACATATTCTATACTGGTGAGTCATGAGTGATTCTTAAATATTTGATATACACAATAGGCTACCACAAAACTGCATTAATGGTGAATGCATTTGATCTGACAGTGTCCAAAGCCCAACTGTTGTGTTGTACTTTACAGAAAATATGGGGCTCTTGACTTGGGAACTCTGCACTTTGATTATAAACAAAAACCTAAAGTTTATTTAACAAAAAAAGCACTTTTATGTTCCAATCCTTAACCTGTTACAAGTATTTTATATCCTGATCCCTCTCTGATTTTTAATCCATCTGACTAGATTTAATACCAATAAGGCTGTCAATCTAATAAAACACTGAATATGTCTAATCTCATGCTAGTTATACAATTGATGCATGCAAATAATTTTTAAAGAAATTAAAGGAAATTAAATAATATTGTGTACGCTCATGAATTTATGTATTTTCCCAATTTAATTCATCACTTCCACTCTGTTAACAGCCTCCAGTACCAGACACATTTGAAGTGAGTTATTACCCACAGATGAATTCATGTACCATCAGGTTGACTAAACCTCTGAACTACAACAACGTCCAACAGCACATCTTCACCGTGGAAGCTAAAGTAAAGACAAACTCCTACATCCATTTCACTTTGATTACTAAACGTCAAAGTACTGCTCTAGTCTATAAAGCAAAGCTCATCCAAAACTGAAAACTCTGTCATCATGTACTTATTTGTGGGACACAAAAAGCGATGCTTAGCAGAATGTCCAAGCTGCTTTTTACCATACAAGTGTTTAAGGTCCAGGGGCAGCTGTCTTGATGAAAAGATTTTGAGTTTTGGACTGAAAAAACATTTTAAGGGTGGTAATGAATGAATTAATTAATGAATGATGCATTTATATAGTGCTTTATTGTGTATTGATGTACACCCAAAGCACTTTACAATCATGTGGGGCTTCTCTCCTCAACCACCACCAGTGATGATAAGGGTCCTTTTATTTTACAAAATAAACTTTAATGTCATGAAGAGATTATAATAATAGTAAACTTAGTGGATGGGTAATGTTTAATCCAGCTATTGGGTTAAAATAAATCATAGTTGGGAAGGTGCTCTACTAATCCAATAGTTAGGTTATTGGGGTTATTTTTAACCCAACATTTTTAAGTGAGTTTGTTTTCTTGCAGGATATAGGAGGACTCCGTGACACAACAACAGTTACAATAACGGTTAAGGATTTTGACAATCTAAACCCTTATTTTGACCACTGTCTCTACAAGGCATCCATTGAGGAAAATCAGGTGAATTATCTCAGAGGATGAGATGGATGTTTGAAACACATGTGTGTGCACATAAATAAAACCCTCTTTTCTGGCACAGGTAGGACTCTTCTCAGACGTCACTCCTGAGGCCATAAAAGCTGAAGATGGAGACAAGGGCATCAACGAGCCTGTAGTTTACAGCATAACGACAGGTACACTTACCAGATGATTTACAACACGTCCATGACATATGTCCTAATCTAAACAATAAATATTCTGAATTGAGGTTCTGATAATAACAAAGCATATATTGATGTTTTTGTTCCAGTCATTCCAAATAAATACCAGAACAACTTTGAAATTGATCGAAACAGTGGAGTCATCTCTGTGACAACGGAACTAGACAGAGAGGAAACAGAGCAGATTGCTGTTTTGATACAGGTATCAGACGTTTCTGAAGACATTCACAAAAACCATTAGGCAGATCTTATGAATCTAAGGAGAATTTAGTGCCTTTTTTGTATATATTTTCTAAATGGTGTTTCCTTGTAAAAACAGGCAGCTCAGCAGGATGATGACAGTAAGACGGCTGATGCTGTGGTACTCATCACCATTGTGGATGTGAATGACAACCCACCGAAATTTGACCAGGGGGTCCATTCTTTGCACCTCGCTTAATAGATCTGAAATGATTTGACAGATGCCAGGTGTTTAATGGCTAATTTGGTTATTCAAACAAAATTATTTGATTAAAATAGCTGTTGTCTGAGATTATTGCGTGTTGGCATGTAAGAAGAGGGCAGATATATCGATACTCAAAACCATGATTAGCAATGCAGTGAAGACAACGCAATGACATCAGATAAGAGCAAAATTACATAGAAAGTGTAAAATAAATAAAATGTGTAACCATTTTTTAAATGATTTTTCACCATGTCTAGTATTTGTATAGGTTTTGCATTTTTCAGTGTCAAGATTAATGCAATTAACTTAATTTTGAAGCAGATTTGCTGTACATGACATGCTATACATAAAGTTTCTAAATCCCTTAAGACAAAACTTGCTGTGTATAAACTGATTGTGCATCATAAAAGTATTTTGAGGTTTGATAAGTGAGTCTGAATCTCCTGCGATGCATCAAAACCTCACGTATAAAAGCTCACCATTCAAATGAATGCGCGACTCTGACAAAATGTGTGTATGACTGCAATAAAGTTATGAGATCATTATTCCTTCACATATAAATTTCTCAATGAGTAAAATTGGTCATGTGTATTTTTATAGATTTACACAACATTAACTATTTTCAAAATCATTTTAAAATTAAGACTTTTTAAAATGATTTTTTTCCTGATTTCCTCTTATAAGAAAGTGGCAATGGCTGAGGCAGACTTTCACTATCACCTCCACTTAAAATGATCTAATCCTGTTTATATGAAATAAGATGCTGTTTGAACAGATCTGTTGCTTTGACACCAACTCCAGGATGAGCTTCAAAGAACCTAACTATCCTGGATCATGTCAAATTAACAATAAAATCCAGCTAATTGAGTAATCCACAACACAATAACACTCCTTACTCGTCAAATATTGATGCTTGGATGATTTTTTAACACTCAGTGTACCCTTTTAATGACACTTTTAGACGTGCAGGGTACTCCATTGTTTTCAGTTGTTTGCCTAAATTTAAAAATAGAAATTAGAGCACCTTTTTCATTGAAAGAACGGACCCCAGAGCATACTGAGATTCAGAAAGGTGTTTACAGACCCTTATCACCCGGGGAGGTGCCACAGACTCTGGCATTGGAGAAAACAGAACTGGAGAAAACGTGAACTATTCAGCTTCAGAGAGAAGAGAGAATTGTATGAGAGCTGTCACTAATGCTTTGAGCGTCTATCCACATATAATATTTTATGGACATTTTAATGTTAATTTTCAGATTGTATTCACCTTTCACAAAAAAAGTTCCTTCTGTGTTAGGATGGGACTATTTATTGACGAGCTGAATCAGGAGAGACAGGATAATGTGGTAATGTGTGCTATGGATCATTTCCATTTATTTGCATTATTGCATGATGTGACTATTAATTTTCTTGACTTTAATGCAATTTTGTGATTGTAATGACTGGAACATTCTTAGTCTCAACAACAACAGACGGCACGCCCTCAGTGGAGGTGATGTTCACAGACTGCCTGCTTGCTGCGGCACATGACCAAGTAGAGTCAGTGTAGCTGTCAGCACCCTCTGCTGGAGAAAATAATCACGACACGATTGCTCCGATAACCAGCAGGCTACTGCACGTCGGTCAGGCTTTTTTGCAGTGTATTTGTGGGTTATTTTGAATGTGAATTATAAAATGGGGACATTCTGGGGACAGCTCCAGTCGGAGACAGAACACCAAAAAGTAGGATTGTCCTCAGATGTCTAGTCACCCTAGCACAAACACTTGTGACAGATAAGACAATGGACACCCATGTTGATTAGGCTTGGGTAGGAGATAAATAAGTACAGCTCAAGTTTTAAAAAGTACAAAGACATTTTATGGACCATAGTTTCTGGAAGGAAAAAGAATCATCTGTGGGTCAGCAGAGCCAAGCTATTCTAGTACGTATCAACCACTTGTGTTTGCATAGACAAATGGAGTAATATACTTTCTAAGGAAAAACCAAACATCTGTATAAATATGTTAGAGAATGTGTAAAACCCAGAGCATTGTTTGGGCTTAATGGGGCATTCTCACAGAATGTGTTCTTGCATTTAAAATGTGAGACGTCTGAAAAAGTAAATAAAAGTCTTAAAAATCAGTGTCCAAAGACATTTGTGTAAAACAATTGTATTTATTTATTGTGTGTTGTATTTATCCATTATGATTAACAGGATTACATTAACCTGCTCAACCCAAAGAGGTTTGCTGGATTCATTCTGGACCAGGGCTGGAATTACATAACATAGTTAGACAGGGCTGAAACCCCAGGACCCGCAGTTGGAGGGCACCCATGAATGGTTGTTTAGGGAAGGAAATGTAGACCTAGATTGATTGGCCATCCAAAGCACCCGAACTTTTACCAGTGGGCCAGTAACCGAAACCCCACAATGGCCCCCACATATTAAGTGCTTGGATTTCAAAGTTGTGTTCAGAAGATGAACGAAGGTCTTTCAGGTTTGGAACAACATGAGAGTGAGTAATTAATGACAGAATTTTCATTTTTGGTTTTTGGTAAATTTCACATTTAAGTGCACAGAGCGAGCGTTTTGAGTAAAGAAAGTTTTCAGTAAATAAATAAGTAAATATATCATAAAGTCAGACTTTTTCATGACCCAGGAAATGATAAAAATGTTTTCTTTCTCATCTTGTGCAGCAGAAGTAGAGGTGGTTCAGTCAAAACATTGCATCTGTAACTGCATAAGAGGATAATATATGAGCATCCTGCTAACATGTTGCAGGCTTTAACCTCACAACTGACAAAATACTGAATATTCGGAGTCAGATATGCAAATGTTTATGTTTTGACATCACTGCAGGGAAATAAGCTGATTTATTATTAAAGTCATGTAAACACGGCTTACTGGCATTGTCAAGTTACTGATGTGCATGCAAATGGGGAAGACTGGTTATTTAATAAGCTGTTATTTGTGAGTTATAAACTTATTAGTGTGCATAGCATGTAAACTGAAGTGTAAAGGTAAACTGTAACGGTAAATAGTAAGCAACCATTGAATCAATGTTAAAAATTGTTGATTTGTCAATGTTAGTTGCATTGAATCAACATAACATTTGCACCCGCAATTAATGCTGAAAAAAAATTCAACAAACCACCATTATTTTGATCAGTGTTTGCTTTAGTTGGGCTCTTGACTCTTTGTACTTTGTACTTCACTGTCTCTTGTAACAATGTGCTAAAATACATTTGTTGAGGCAATGAAAACTAAGATCCATTAGGATCATGTGATGGTGACTAATCATTATGAGTTTATTGAAATAATTGTTCACGAATGTGTTGTGTTTTTTTATGTGTGAATAATGTGTGATACTACAGTGTGAGATTAAAGCAGTGGTACGGCTATCATAGTTCTATGTGTAACATAGACTAGTAGGTGCTGTGCAGGTAAACCTCACTCCCCTGAGCTTAAGTAACACACTAGCAACTGATGCTAGAGGCTAGAGTGCGCCCACCTCCCACACCAGAGAAACGGGTTCGAGACCCACTCAGAGCAAGCAAGTGGGATCCGTTACAGTTGAATTAACAGAAAATACTAATTTGTTAAATTGCTGAATCAATTAGACATCAAGAATCAGCATATAAAACTCAACAATGGTGACAGTCAACAAAATAAATTTTTATGCTGAAATACATGCTGGGTATCAACATAGTACAAAACTCATTCATGACTCCCAGCATGAATTGCAGTTTATCTGTGTATCTGAATTAGTTCTTAATTAATTAATTCTTCTTGATAACAGCAGGTGTTCATCATTAATGATCAATCATCACTTAATTATCTTCTTAAATCCAACACTGCTTCAATGCTACTTTAACACTCTGTAGTGTGGAAACACATGAACACTGAGCAGTGTGGGGACTTTGCTGTGAACTATTACATAAATTTTACCTGTTTCATTCACGTATGACTGATGCATATGAATCACATTAAGTTAATTGATTTATGTTAAAACTATGTAATCTAAATGGATGGAAAATTGTTATGCAATTACATTTACATTTACATTTAATCATTTAGCAGACACTTTTATCCAAAGCAACGTACAAATGAGGAGAACAATAGAAGCAATCAGACCATCGAGAGAGCAACAGTATACAAGTGCCATGACAAGTCTCAGTTAGTCTAGCACAGTACACGTAGCTAGGAAATATTATTATTTTTATTTTATTTTTTTTAAATAGAATAGGTAAGTGTTAGTATTAGTTAGTCAGGTGCTGGTGAAAAAAATG
>JALXFT010002290.1:0-23390 GCA_023376895.1 Aspiorhynchus laticeps
TGTTTAGATGTTTTTTGAAAATGGCTAAAGACTCAGCTGTTCGAATTGAGATCGGGAGGTCATTCCACCAGCTGGGCACAGTCCAGGAAAAGGTCCGTGAGAGTGATTTGGTACCTCTTTGGGATGGCACCACAAGGCGTCGTTCACTTGCAGAACGCAAGCTTCTGGAGGGCGCATAAGTTTGAACCAGCGAGTTTAGGTATATTGGTGCAGTGCCAGTTGTGGTCTTGTAGGCAAACATCAGTACTTCGAATTTGATGCGAGCGGCTATTGGTAGCCAGTGTAACCTGATGAAGAGAGGGGTAACGTGAGCTTTTTTCGGCTCATTAAAGACCACTCTGGCTGCTGCATTCTGGATCAGTTGCAGAGGCTTGATAGTACATGCGGGAAGGCCCGCCAATAGAGCATTACAATAGTCCAGTCTGGAGAGAACAAGAGCTTGGACAAGGAGTTGTGCGGCTTGCTCTGACAGGAAGGGCCTAATCTTCCTAATGTTGTATAAGGCAAATCTGCAGGACCGGGCCGTTGTAGCAATATGGTCTGTGAAGCTTAACTGATCATCGATCACAACTCCAAGGTTCCTGGCTGTCCTGGAAGGAGTTATGGTTGACGAACCCAGCTGTATAGAGAAGTTGTGGTGAAGTGATGGGTTGGCTGAGAACACGAGCAGTTCTGTCTTAGCAAGATTGAGCTGAAGGTGATGGTCCATCATCCAGCTAGAAATGTCACTCAGACAGGCTGCAATGCGAGCAGTTACCGTCGGATCATCTGATTGGAATGAGAAGTAGAGTTGAGTGTCATCAGCATAGCAGTGGTAGGAAAAGCCATGCTTCTGAATAACCAGTCCTAATGACGACATGTAGATGGAGAAGAGAAGTGGTCCAAGCACTGAGCCTTGAGGAACTCCAGTAGCAAGAAGTTGTGACTTTGAAACCTCACCCCTCCAAGACACCCTGAAGGACCTATCTGAGAGGTAAGACTCGAACCACAGGAGGGCGGTTCCTGAGATGCCCATCTTTCTGAGGATGGACATGAGGATCTGGTGGTTAACTGTGTCAAAGGCAGCAGACAGATCCAGCAAGATGAGTACAGAGGATTTGGAAGCTGCTCTTGCCAGTCTCAGGGCCTCTGTAACCGAGAGTAGGGCAGTCTCAGTTGAGTGGCCACTTCTGAAGCCAGATTGGTTGTTGTCCAGAATGTTGTTCTGTGCAAGAAACAGAGAGAGTTGTTTGAACACAACTCGCTCAAGTGACTTTGCAATGAATGGAAGAAGGTCTGTAGTTTTCTAAAAGTGCTGGATTTAGAGCAGGTTTTTTAAGCAGTGGGCTTACCCGAGCCTGCTTAAATGCTGTGGGAAATGTACCAGTGTGAAGTGAGGTGTTGATAATGTGAGTAAGCGCAGGTATGACCGAAGAAGAAATGGCTTGAAGGAGGTGAGTGGGGATAGGATCTAGCGGACAAGTAGTGGGATGATTGGAAAGGATGAGTTTGGAAACCTCCATCTCCGAGAGAGGAGAAAAGGAGGTGAGAGATTGTGTATTTGTCGTTATGAAGTTATTTTTAGTTTGTGGTGTGAGGAATTGGTCACTGATGGTTTTTGTTTTATTTGTGAAGAAAGTTGCAAAGTCATCAGCTGTAAGAGTTGATGAAGGAGGAGGGGGAGGAGGACAGAGAAGAGAAGAGAACGTTTTGAAGAGTGTGCGAGAGTCGGAACAGTTGTTAATTTTGTTGTGGTAGTATGTCATTTTAGCAGTGGAGACATTTGCAGAGAAGGAAGAGAGGTGTGACTGATACACACTAAGGTCGGTAGAGTTTTTGGATTTGTGCCATTTCCTCTCTGCAGCCCTTAGTTTAGCACGATGTTCACGGAGAACATCGGACAACCAGGGGGCAGAGGGGGTAGCGCGTGCTGGTCTGGATGAAAGGGGGCAAAAGTTGTCTAAGCAAGATGTTAAAGTGAAGCAAAGAGTGTCAGTAGCACTGTTTGTGTCGAGTGCTGAAAACTGAGAGGGTGAAGGTAGTGCGGATGAAACCATTGAGGATAGGCGAGAGGGAGAGAGCGAGTGTAGGTTACGTCGAAAGGTGACCTGCGAAGGAGCGTGTGCTATGTCAGGAGTTAGTGTGAGGTTAGAAGTGATGAGGAAGTGGTCTGAGGTGTGCAGTGGAGTTACTAATGTGTTGTCAGTGGAGCAGTAGCGTGTGTAGATGATGTCCAGTCGGTTACCTGATTTGTGAGTAGCCGTAGTAGACACTCGTTTGAGGTCAAATGAAGTGAGAAGAGTGTTGAAGTCAATAGCCTGGGGTTTTTCTAGGTGGATGTTGAAGTCGCCGAGCAGTACCAGAGGAGTACCATCTTCAGGAAAGTTTGACAGTAACACATCCAACTCCTCCAAGAAGTTACCCAGTTGACCTGGGGGACGATACACAACTACAACGTGGATTTTAGCAGGGTGGGTAATAGTAATTGTATGAGATTCAAATGAACTGTTGCCTGTAGGAGATGGTAGGAGATGGTCAAATTTCCATTCATTTGAAATAAGGAGACCAGTGCCTCCACTCCTCCCAATCGTGCGAGGGGTGTGGGAAAAAGTGAAATTAGTGGAGAGAGCTGCAGGAGTGGCAGTGTCCTCAGGTTTGATCCAAGTCTCAGTTAGGGCCATGAGGTTACGGAATGAGTAGCAATAGAAGGAATAACATCTGCTTTGTTTACAGCAGACTGGCAGATCCAAAGACCAATTGGAACAGAGAGTAAAGTAGTAGAGGACAGAGGGGCCGTTCGTGCGTGCTCTCCGAGTGGTAATAGTAATAGTAGAGATTTGAATTACAATTGAATTACATAAAATGTAAATTTAGGCCGAATCATTTTTTTGAGTGTACTCAAAAACATTGCAAGAATTAGATGTTTTGTTTCCAGTCACGACTTGGGGAAACTTGTTCATGCCTTTATCACCAGCAGGGTGGATTATTGTAATGGTCTCCTCACCGGCCATCCAAAGAAGACCATTAGACAGCTGCAGCTCATCCAGAATACTGCTGCCAGGATTCTGACTAGAACCAGAAAATCTGAGCATATCACACCAGTCCTCAGGTCCTTACACTGACTTCCAGTTACATTTAGGATTGATTTTAAAGTACTTGTACTCGTTTATAAGTCACTCAATGGCCTAGGACCTAAATACATTGCAGATATGCTCACTGAATATAAACCTAACAGACCACTCAGATCATTAGGATCGAGTCAGTTAGAAATACCAAGGGTTCACACAAAACAAGGGGAGTCCGCTTTTAGCTATTATGCTGCCCGCCGTTGGAACCAGCTTCCAGAAGAGATCAGATGTGCTAAAACATTAGCCACATTTAAATCCAGACTCAAAACTCATCTGTTTAGCTGTGCATTTGTTGAATGAGCACTGTGCTACGTCCGAACTGACTGCACTGTATTAATCATTTTCTATTTAACTGTTTTAAATTTAATTTTAAATCAATTTCTATATCATTTTAAAATTCCTTGTTTTTATTATTTTTAATTCCTTGTTTTTAATGACTATTTCACTTCCTTTTATGTAAAGCACTTTGAATTACCACTGTGTATGAAATGTGCCATATAAATAAACTTGCCTTGCCTTGCCTTTGTGTTAAGGGATTCCCTTTTGTCTATTCTTTGCAGAAAAGGGGGTTTCCCAAGGTTGCTGATTGGCTGGAAGTTCAGTAGTCCTTGAAGTGACGTCTTGGGCGTTGGCTGAAGATGCGGAGTTGGTCTGGTCGTGGGCAGTCGGAGCTGGACTTTGCGGCAAACTCAAATTAGAACATGAAACTCTCAACGGAAAGGAAAGAAATTAAAGTAAAAGGATGTGACGAGACTAGGTGGTTTTTCTTCTCATCGTGGTGTTAAGTAGCAGCTGGCATGTAGGCCAGAGCACGCTCAAAGAGCGTTAAAAAACAGCATCAAAACACGGTGGCAAAAATAGAAGCAAAAAGAGAAGAGAGAAGAGAAGGATTTGATGGTGTCCTGAGTTTTAAACTCAGCTTTTGGACACCTCCCAATGGGTGTCTTGACCAATTAGATATTATCTTAGCTCGTTTCTCCTCCCCATCATAAATCATGTTATCTTGTCAGTTACATGGTCTTGTAGAATATAATTTTGGACATGATTTATATAACAAGACTATGATGCATAATACAAAGAATTGATTGGAAGAAACGTTTAAAGCATATTTTTTCAAACTCATACATATCAAACACGAATATGAACCCTTAAATTCATTCAATAGTTATTAAAAGACATGCATAATATGAGATTAAGACATGATAGTCTAATGTGTGGGTTGCATACATAATATGGAGTTATGCATAGAAATCATTAGTTGCTCATAAGTCCTTTTAAGATGATTTTAGGTGCATATGGAAAAGACAGTCTCTGTGAAGTTCTGTGTAGGACATAAGGACATGTTCTGTGAACAAAGGAATTTCAGTCTGGTCTGTTTCTTGGGTGGGGGGACCCGCACAAGAAAGTCTGTAGCTCGTGATTTCTATCACAGATTTACATGTGACGGTCACGCAGTGCATCTCTTTGACCATTAATCTTGGTTATTGGCCCCAAATTTTACAATCTCCTTCCTGATTTGGAATTATCAATAAGTGTTCCTTTTGTTTCTAATGTTGCAAGTTGTTCTGTGAAAGAGGCTTGCTTCAGACTCATGGCACCAGGGTATCGTGGACAGATTTATGATGAACATCCTGTTGTCTCGGGATCCTGGGCCTCTTTGCGGAATTTGGCTCTTTTGGTGGTTCCAACACCAATCTGATCGAATCTTAAATTGGTTGATTCATTCTGATATCCTACACTATTTAAAGTAAATTAAAAAGGCATATGCTCAAAAAGATGTTGCTGTTTCTGGAAACCCATTTGCTTTGACCTCATATCTGGCGTTAATGCATTTATGCTTTTAATATGTTGTAGCCTGGACTATTTAGTATACATACTCATTGTATCTCTGTGTTGGAGAAAAAATGCATGCATACATACATACTTACTTACTTATGTACTTATGTAATACTCACTAAATACATAACTACATGTTAACCATATGTGGTGGAATATGTGGCACCAAGATAGGCACTTGGTTTTTTTTATAGCCCCAGGGCCTGTTCATAGGAACAGTATAGGTATTGTTAGGTATACATGTGTGTTTGAATTTGTATTTGAGAAGGAAACAGTGGACTGAATGATGAACAGATAACATATCAGTAAACATCTCAGCACACACAAACATTTTCTTCAGTCGGTTGTGTTGGCGAGGAACTCTATACATCAGGTAAGATCTTCTTTAACGTCTCAGGTAAAGACTGTAAAGATTTGGAATGAGGAGAGTATTATGTGCCTTCAAGGTTGTTTCGAGTGTTCTTTGTGGGAAACTTTTGACTGTCCAGATCTGGATACTCATACAATTGTGGTTTCAGACTATATTAAATTTTGCGTGGAGTCAGTTATACCTACAAAAATGTATAAAATGTTTCCCAATAATAAGCCATGGATATCAAAGAAATTAAAACAACTATTACTGTTCCTGTGGCTCAGTGGTAGAGCATTGCGTTAGCAGCGCAAAGGTTGTGGGTTCGATTCCCAGGGAACACACATAGTGATAAAACATGTATAGCCAGAATGCATTGTAAGTCGCTTTGGATAAAAGCGTCTGCTAAATGCATAAATGTAAATGTAAATGTAAGAAGGTAGCTTATTAAAATCATGATATTTTAGCTAAAGGGCAATAAAAATGCAAATTAAGGTGGATAAGGCCTTATATAAACAAAACAATTGAAGCTAAAATGTCACAGGGAAGCTCTAAACAGGCCTGGGAAGGAATTAGAAAGATGTGTTCTACACAAGAGAAAAGGAAAGGAAAACATAAATTTGACCATGACTGATGGAAAAGAGGGAGATTTTGAATTAGCAAATAGGTTAAGTCTTTTTTTCCCGTTTTGAGGGAAACGGAGAAAAAAGAAATAACAATGAATCAATGATTCTGACATCTACAAATACATTATTAATTAATGAGGTTGAGGTCAGAAAAATGTTTCAGAAGTGTAATGTATAAGAGTCCCGGGCCAGATAATATCAGTGGTCAGGTGTTAAAATCATTTGCTAAGCAATTATCTACAGTTTCCACTTTGATGTTTCAAAGGTCACTTGACCAGCATATAGTGCCAACTATATGGAAAACTTCAACTATAGTACCTGTTCCTACAGTTAACAAACCATCAGAGCTATAGTGATTATCGACCAATTGCATTAACCTCTCTTGTGAAACGGTAGTTTACATTTACATTTATGCATTTAGCAGACGCTTTTATCCAAAGCGACTTACAGTGCATTCAGGCTATACATGTTTTATCACTATGTGTGTTCCCTGGGAATTGAACCCACAACCTTTTGCGCTGCTAACGCAATGCTCTACCACTGAGCCACAGGAACACTGTGGGCTCCTAGTTAAAAGGTACAAATTCATCAGTTTCATCCTTATCAATTTGCTTATCAGTCTTACAAGGGAGTAGATGATGCTATTTTAACATTGTTACATATTGTTTACTCAAATCTTGAGGGTCATAAAAATCATGTGAAAATTATATTTGCTGATTTTTCTTCTGCCTTTAATAATATTGTGCCATCTGTTCTTGGTGAAAGATTATCTGTAGATTTCTCTCTGGTTGGAGGAGTGATTTAGTGGTTGCAGGATTTTTTAAGTAACCGAGTTCAACGAGTGTGTGTGGGCACCTCATTGTCTGATAAACAAATCATGAATATTGGTTTTCATATATTGGAATATTTGGCAAATTTGCAGATGATACTGCATTGGTATGTCTCCTTAAAGGGGATGAGGACAGTCATGGACCCTTTTTAAATGAATTTGTTTCGTGGTGTGATGTATCAAATCTTAAGCTAAATATTTCAAAAACTAAAGAAATGTGTATTGATTTTAGGAAAGAGTCCTCAACCAGAGCAACCATTGTTAAAGGGGAGCAGATTCAGAGGGTAAGGCAAGGCAAGGCAAGGCAAGTTTATTTATATAGCACATTTCATACACAGTGGTAATTCAAAGTGCTTTACATAAAAGAAAGTGAAATAGTCATTCACAGCAATAAAAACAAGGAATTAAAAATAATAAAAACAAGGAATTTTAAAAAGTTATAGAAATTGATTTAAAATGAAATTTAAAACAGTTAAATAGAATATGATTATACATAAAATGCAGTGCAGTCAGTTCGGACGTAGCACAGTGTTCATTCAACAAATGCACAGCTAAACAGATGAGTTTTCAGTCTGGATTTAAATGTGCCTAATGTTTTAGCACATCTGATCTCTTCTGGAAGCTGGTTCCAACTGTGGGCGGCATAATAGCTTAAAGCGTTTACCCCTTGTTTTGTGTGAACCCTTGGTATTTCTAACTGACTCGATCCTAATGATCTGAGTGGTCTGTTAGGTTTATATTCAGTGAGCATATCTGCAATGTATTTAGGTCCTAGGCCATTGAGTGACTTATAAATGAGTAAAAGTACTTTAAAATCAATCCTAAATGTAACTGGAAGCCAGTGTAAGGACCTGAGGACTGGTGTGATATGCTCAGATTTTCTGGTTCTAGTCATAATCCTGGCAGCAGCGTTCTGGATGAGCTGCAGCTGTCTAATGGTCTTCTTTGGGAGGCCGGTGAGGAGACCATTACAATAACCCTGCTGGTGATAAAGGCATGAACAAGTTTCTCCAAGTCGTGACTGGAAACAAAACATCTAATTCTTGCAATGTTTTTGAGATGATAGTATGCTGATTTAGTTACTGCTTTGACATGACTACTAAAACTAAGGTCTGTCTCCAGAATCACCCCAAGATTTCTGACTTGATTTTTATTTGTTTGACCCCTAGAGTCAAGGTATGCATTCACCTTGAGAACTTCATCTTTGTTTCCAAATGCAATGACTTCAGTTTTCTCCTTGTTTAGCTGAAGAAAGTTTTGGCATATCCAACTGTTAATTTCATCAATGCATTGGCAGAGGGAGTCAATGGGGCTATAGTCATTTGGAGATAAGGCCAGGTAGATCTGGGTATCATCAGCATAGCTGTGATAGGCAATTTGGTTTTTCCTCATTATCTGACTTAGTGGGAGCGTATATAGGCTAAACAAGAGCGGTGCAAGAATTGAGCCTTGTGGGACTCCGCATGTCATGGACGTCCACTTAGACTTATGCTCTCCTATACTCACATAATAACCTCTCCCTTCTAAGTATGACCTGAACCATTTAAGTGCCAACCCAGAAAGCCCGACCCAGTTTTCCAGTCTCTCTAGAAGTATGTTATGATCGACCGTGTCAAACGCAGCACTAAGATCTAGCAGTACCAGCACTGATATTTTGCCAGAATCAGAATTAAAGCGAATATCATTTATTATCTTAATGAGTGCTGTCTCTGTGCTGTGATGCACACGGAAACCAGATTGAAAATTATCCAGGTATTCATTTGAGTTTAAGTAGTTGTTCAGCTGATTAAAAACTATCTTTTCAATAATCTTGCCTATGAAAGGAAGATTTGATATTGGTCTATAGTTGCTCAACATGGTGCTATCAAGATTGCGCTTTTTCAGAAGGGGCTTAACAACTGCAGTTTTCAGGGAGTTTCAGGGAGAAAAGTTCCAGAAAGAAGTGAGGTGTTCACCACTTCCAAGAGATCTACTTCCAAACTGTTAAGCACACTTCTGAAAAAAAGATGTAGGAAGTGTGTCGAGATAGCAGGTTGACGATTTAAGATGCTGTACTATTTCTTCCAAAATTTTGCTATCAATTGTTTCAAAAACAGACATAGTCACTTCTTTTTGAGATTGCTGTCGAATCTGTGTGACCTCTGTATTACAGGAAGATGTGCCAATCTCCTTTCTGATATTACTGATCTTCTCTGAAAAGAAGGAAGCAAACTCATTGCATTTGCTGTCGGAGAGCATTTCACTAGGAATCTGACTTGGGGGGTTTGTCAGTCTCTCAACAGTAGCAAAAAGAGTACGAGTGTTGTTTAAGTTACTGTTTATAAGGTTTGAGAAGAAGGTCTGTCTAGCTGTGGCTAGTTCCACATTGAAAGCATGAAGGCTGTCTTTATAGATGCTATAGTGAATTTCAAGTTTCGTCTTCCGCCACCTCCACTCAGCTTTTCTGCATTGCCTTTTCATATTCTGAACTGCTGTTGATTTTCTCCAAACTGATTTCTGTCTGCCTGTCTTCTTGCTGACCTTTATCGGAGCTATATCATCAATAACATTCTTAACTTTTGAGTTAAATGAATCCAGGAGAAGATCAACAGAGTCTGCAGAAATGCGTGGTGTTGAAGATATAGCCTCCATAAATAGCACACTAGTGTTCTCATTAATGCATCTCTTTCTGACAGAGACAGATCTAGATTCAGTGGTGACAGAGATCAGTATATCAAAGAAAATACAGAAGTGATCAGACAGTGCTACATCCTTAATAACAATGGATGAAATGTTTAGACCTCTACTGATGAGTAAATCTAGAGTGTGTCCACGATTGTGTGTTGGTCCATGCACATGCTGAATCAGTTCAAAAGTGTTTAAAACAGTTATAATTTCTTTTGTAGTTTTGATTTCAGCATTATCTATATGAATATTAAAATCCCCTGCAATAGCAAAACAGTCAAACTCTGAGGAAATCATTGATAACAGTTCTGTGAACTCTTCAACAAAGGCTGGAGAGTATTTTGGAGGCCTGTAAATGATGATAAACAGAATGCGTGGGGCACCTTTCAGCACAATACCTAGATATTCAAAAGACAAGTACTGACCAAATGACACTTGCTTGCATTGATAAACATCTTTAAATAGAGCAGCTACACCTCCACCTCTCCTAACAGTCCTGCAGACACTTATAAAATTAAAGTTAGGAGGGGCTGTTTCATTTAGGACTGTTGCACTGCAGCTGTCTTCAAGACATGTTTCATTTAGAAACATAAAATCCAGGTTGTTTGTGGTTATTAAATCATTGATCACAAATGATTTATTTTTTAGTGAGCGAATATTTAAAAATGCTAACTTGATGGAATTACATTTTGTCTCTACAGCAATCTTAGATTGATGCATTACAGGCCGCAGATTAGATGGGTCAGCCGTACGGCTTGAGAAGGCCTTAGACTTTCAATCACATGATAAAACAGAAATAGAGAAGGCTACAGGCATACTGGGTTCCCGCTTGTTTTGTAAACATTTGTGAATGTTGCTGCTAATATAGCGGGGACCCGACACATATCACCGAGAGCTGTTATCAGTTGTTTTTGGTTCACCTACAGCCGATGGAGGAGGGTTTGGGCCCTGGCGTTGAGGCAGCGGTTGAAGAGCTCTCACAGGAGGAGGGAGAGCTGGGCCTGCAGTCTTTGGTGGTTGGGGGGCCCGCCGTTTTTTTGTTGATATCTGGGGGCTTGCAGAGAGTTTGGTCCCAGCATACACCAGTTCCTCCATTTTCTGTGAAAAGCTTAGAAGTGGAGATGCTGGAGAGAGGGATAATGTGTCTGCTGAGCGGGGCTCTAGCTCTGGTGTTTCCGGTGACTGTGATGTGTTGTCCTGGCTTCCCAGGCTGTTTTCCAGAAAGTCGTCCTTGGGTGCTGAGTCTTGGAGCTGTTGTAATACATCACAGTCTGCATGTGATGAGCTCTGTGGGCGGGGCACAGCCGGGATGTCCATAAGCAGTGCTTGTTTTGGCTGCGTGGCGTTATCAGTGTCCTTGTGGGATTCTTCAACCACATGATGACTCGGAAGCTGATATGAAGTCCTGTGGTCACTCATATTCTGTTCAGGTGAGTGTGTGAGTGGATTGGCACACACCACCGAAGGATGACGGAGGGAGAAAAAGAAATTGTCCTTTAGCACTCTTGTACCAAGTTTGTTTGGGTGGAGGCCATCCAGTTTAAACAGTTGTCTGTGGCCCCAGAAAATATTGAAGTTGTCGATGAAGTTGACTCCTTTTGTACTGCAGGTTCTTTGTAGCCATGTATTCAGCCCAAGCAACCGTGAAAACATGTTAGTTCCCCTTGCTGGGAGTGGTCCACTGATGAACGACTGAACTTCAAAGAAGTTCAAAGGTTCAAAGTTGAAGTGTTTCAAAGAGTTCACTGAAATCTTGCTTAAGCAGTTCTGACTGCCCTTTCCGAATATCATTCTTCCCCACATGGATGATGACTCGATTTGCAGTCTTGTGCTTCATCACAATGTTCTGAAGTTCCTTGTTCACATCAGAGATGGTTGCTTGAGTAAAGCAGCAGTTAGTTGTAGTCCTGCTACTGATGTTTCTAATAATAGAGTCACCCAATATCAGAGTCCTGGGCTCGGCTGCGCTCTGAGCTGAATGCCGCTGTCTGCTCGACATTGAGCGCCGGTTAGTAGCAATGTTAGCTGCTGGCTGATTCGATCCAAGTTTTGTCATATTTTGGGATTCCTCATCCACATTCATCAATGCTTCAAATCTGTTTTCAAGATGTATAGGGGGTTGTACAAGTCTTGTCATAGCCGTATCTGGGGTAGAGGATGCTACAGCAGCAATACGAGATACTCGTGACAATCTGATGTCTCGAGAGCCTTTGGGTCTCACTCCCTGTTTGTGCCATCGATTAGTCTGTCGATCAGTTTTGGCTTGTTCCTCTACACTTGGTATAAACTGTTGAGATTCACTAGATTCACAGGACTCACCGGCTGTATGCTGAGTGGGTCCGTGGTGACCATCTGCTGTATGTTCCGTCTGTTTTGGAAGTCCAGCAAGTAGCTTTGTTTCAAGAACCGCAATCCTTTGCAGAATTTTGTGGCAGTTCATGCAGCAAGTAGATTCCACTAGAGGCATTTTCTCTCGTCTGTTTGAATGTAGACAGCTGTATTTTTCTGTCTCCGGAATGTAAACTGCTGGCAGTGGGAGGCAAATAGTCCTCTTTTTCCAAAAAATGTGTTGTTTGAGCACTGTGCTGATCTGCTGAAGTTAAAATCTTAGAGAGATCTGAGAAAAAAACAAAAATAGGGAGCAAAGCGCAGAGCAATAAGCAAGAGCGTACGAACAGTAGCAAAGCCGGAAGCGAAGTTCCGGCTTTGCCGGTAGAAGAGTATAAATCTTCTGATCTTCTGATCTCATTGAGAGTGAACATAAACTCATTGTGTGTCTAATCTCTGGTTAAACGGATGTTGTATTGATAATAGTAAAAGTGATTCTAAGAGCCAGTGATTCTTTGACTGTCAGTTAATATAAAGGACTTGCCAAACAGTTTGTCCACACACTATTTTCATCAACAGTAGAAATAAGACTCACACAGACATCAAGAATCAGCTTATGAACCTCAACAATGGTGTCCATTAAAAAAAGAAAAAAAAGAAATCATGCAGCAATGCATGCTGGGAGCCATTGATGTCTGTGTGAGTCTAATTGCTACCATAGATGAAAACTTTTTGTGGACAAACTGTTTGGAAAGTCCTTTATATTAACTGTCTGTCACAGAATCACTGGCTCTTAGAATCAATACAACATCTATTTAACCAGAGATTAGACACACAATGAGTTTATGTTCACTCTCAATGAGATCAGTTCACTAACAGATGATTGTCATTATAAACATAACAACCAACTACTGATCATTTTCTCTGGGCTTTTGAGTTGTAACAAATATGTTCGAAGAACACATGGTTACAACAACCAGAAAAAAACAAGATCAAAGAAGTCAAGGGTCAAGAGCTCAACTAAAGCAGACACTGATCTCTAACATGGTTACTTCAAATGAAACTAAATCAACATCTAAACCTTAGTTAATTCTCAATAAGATCTTCTGTAGATGTCTGACAGAAATAAAGTCAGTCTGGTTATTAATAAGTGGAGCTGGTGATGCTGTTTGTGGGGTTGTTTAATCAGATTTTGAGAGATTTAATGTATTTTATTTCAGTTGATTTCATCTAAGGCTGTGTCTGAAGTCAGTTGTAGTAGTTCTTGTTTCTCTTTTCTGATTCTGTTTGTTAACAGCAGGTGTTCATCGCTAATGCTCAATCAGCACTTAATTAATCACTTAATTACTTAACTGCAAGTTTTAAAACTTACATGGTTTAAGTCAAGGGGAATTTGTTTACTCAAACGGTTTGAGTTACCCTAACTTGTTGGGTTTTACAGTGTATAATGAGTTTGAGCTTTTGCCTTCAGGTAGAAGATTTAGGATACTAGTTTTTTTTTTTTAAATAGGGGGAAAAGTCTTTTATATCACAGGCAGTGAAGTTTTTAATTGAAAGATGGGTAAAAAGATAGTTATTTTTTATTTTTATTAAACTTTTTATTTATTTATTTTTTAAATGAGCGGGTCTCATTCATTGGTGGCATTTTCTTTCTTCTTTTTTTGTGGATTTGTATTGTCCTATTGTGAAATTTATGTTGTAATTGTCTTTTGTGAGAAACCGCATATGGAAACAAGTCACTGAAACAAAATTTCCCGAAGGAGATGAATAAGGTTACTACTACTACTTCTTTGTGCTCATGATCCTGATCAGTCTCTGTAAATCAAATACTGCAGCATGTGCTGATACAGACTGTGGACTGTGATTTCTCTGATAATTTGGGCTTTGACCAGCTTACACATGTAAAACAATATATATATACTTAAGTTGTACTAATGTCAATACACTTATTATATTTTATTACACCATACAGAGCGCATAATTACGACGGCGTTTTAGTGGCACGTTAAAAAAATATATAAATCTAAGATTACGAGAATAAAGTCAAAATGTTTTGACAATAAAGTCAAAATTATGAGATTAATGTTCTAATGTTTTGAGTGTATATTCTAGCCTATTGTGCATGCAAATAGCCCATATTGGGAGCACCGGGAGATATTCCAAAGTCTCAGCTTTCACAATCTGTCAGTTTTACAGCGAAATACACTGTAAAAAGTGAATCATCTTCTGACTAGATTTTCTCTAGCAATTTCAGCTGCAACAAACGTGCTTTAGAAACGCACAGATACAACAACCAGAGAAAAACTAATGCTAAAAAGTCAAGGATCAGGACCCCAACTGGATTCTGGGTTTCTGTTGTCTGAGTTTTGGGATTTACCATTGTGCTGAAGAGTAGAGACAGTGCTTCAGTCCAGGAGAAGAACAAGAAACTCTGATGTTATGCTGCATGTTGCTTTATTTAAAGTGTCCTTATTATGGGTTATGAAAGGTTCATATTCTGGTTTTGGGAGTCCCCAACAGCAGGTTGAAATGCATGTAAGGTCAAAAACATTTTCGTTGTCTTATAATATGCATTTATTTTTACCTTATTTGTTCAATGACTCCCAATCGATTCGTTCAACGATTCATTTTTCCAAACCCTTCCTTTAATCTGCAGTGATTGGTCGATTTCATTTCCATTTCATCTTGCCTGTAATGCCTGATAAAGCAGTGTTTGTGAGGTCAGTGCTGCTTTGTGTACAGCATTACCAGGGAAACATCTATTTTACCACTCCAAAAGCAGCACCTAGTGGCAAAGAATGAATTTGCATTTTCATTTAGACCAACGCGAAAATTGACTGATGGTCAAGTTTTCCCAGGTCTGCGTGAGCAACAAGTGGGCAGGCAATATGCTGATGTTTCATGTTGAAGTCAACATGAAACGGCTTGGGATTCGTTTTAAAAACAACTCGTTTAAATGATTCAAAGTCGACTCTTTCTTTTGAGAGACAATAAGTTTATAAATGGTGCACTTTCAGATTTAAAACTCTGCAGGATGTTTTCATTCACTTAGAGCTGTGTTACACACTGCAGGAAAGGTAATTTTCAGAAATACATAATAGGGGCACTTTAAAGGCAGTAGCTGTGTAGGCCTAGTTGCTGATGCAGTGATAGTTACATTAGCTCAAGAATGTGTGCTGTTGCTAGCTAATGTTAACTGCAAGAGATTTATATTTTACAGATAATGTTTTACAATGATAAATCAGGAATGTTATCTTCATTAACTGTAAATATTTAGCACCCTGTGCTGCCATGCATTTCACCATTTTGCTCCCATGCATTTAATCATTTAAAATAAAAAATATTATATCAAACTTAAGAAATTTTACCTAACTGGAGAAATCAGGTTACATCTGCTAACAGTTATGCACTTTTTTTTTCTTCAGGTTGGTTGAGTTCAGTTATAATCAGTAACCTTAAATAATTTATTTCATTTCAACAAAACCAGTTATTGTAGATGTTACCACATGATGTACATTTTAAGTTGAACTGACTAAACATTTTTTTTTTCAGTGTACTAACAATATGTCTATAACAATAATATGTTTTTGGTGATGTTTTTGTGGAGTAGGTGGAATTTTCACAAATAAAACAATATAATTGAATTAACCGAATGAATACAGTGATCTGTCCTGCCACATTAAAGAGTGTGAAAAACACATTATTGGAAGACACATTGTTCATATTTCGCTATAAAACTGATAGATTTTGAAAACTGAGACTTTGTTTTATATTAAAAGTAGCAAAAGTTGAATAAAAAAAATTAATGCAGTCGAAGATGTGAAATATTATCTCCAAGCATACTGTCCCTGCGAGTATAACACATGGTATTATTTCTGCTAATATATATTCAAATAAATTCCTGTGGCCTGCAACTTCTCCTGGTGCTCCCAGTCTGGGCCATTTGCATACCCACGCTATACACAGCAAAAATCCCCAGTGTCAAATTAACACCGCTCAGTGTCTATATGGGTCCACACCAGAGGTGGAAAGTCCAGGGGCCAAAGAGTAAAAGTCCTGCCATATTTTTGTTCCACCCATGAACTCAGCAGCTGATTTCACCAGAGGAGGAACCAAGACATTCCTTTCAAGTCACAAGCAAGTCTTCAAAGAGTTAAAGTTAATGAGATAATTAAGTGACTAATTAAATGATGATTGTGAATTAGTGATGAACACCTGCTGTTATTGAGCATTACAGAGGATCAGATGTTGATGTTTTATTGGTTAAAATTATGCCACCATCATGGAGGTCAGTGTTTGCTTTAGTTGGGCTCTTGACCCTTGACTCCTGTGTTTGATCTCTCTCTGTATTAATGCATGTACTGCTGTAAAGCAGAGAGATCAGTGCTCTACAAGATCAGATAGTCACCATGAGCTGGTTTGACTACATCCAAAATAACTTTTGTTTGCTTGTTTTATTTATATGTTTAGATTTTGCATAATCAACCCTGTGGCACTACAGCATGCAAACAAAGGGTTTCTCTAATAGCTAAGAATAAATTAATTTTAAGTCTATGTAACACATATAAAAAATGGAGCTCCAGGGCTTTTTTAGACACACACACAGACATCAATAACCAGCATATGAATCTCAACAATGGTGACAATCAACAAAATGCTTCATGCTGCAATGCATGAAAAACTCCCATCATGCAATGCAGTATGAATAATTATTGTCACCACTGTTGAGGATCATATGATAAATGTTCATGTCTAAAAGCCTAATCCTAAGCAGGATTTTTTTTTTCTCAATATTGAAGCATTATGGAGGCATTTGCTTAATAGGACTTTTTTTTTCTTCAATTGTCAAATGAAGTTAGTAAACCAAAGATAATTAAACCTAGAATGTTCATTCATCAAAAACATAAGCTAATCTGCTACTTCAAGGTTTGATTCAGCATTGCACAAATGTTTGCTGTGAAACAATATTGCAAATGCTTAGAAGCAATTTTTTTGGAATTATTAAAAGGCTCAAGAGCCCAACTAAAGCTAACACTGACCACAATTATGGTGGCATTTTTTTTTCTTCCAGTTGATTTCATCCAATGCTGGGCTGAAGTCAGTTGTAGTTCTTGTGTTTCTCTTTTCTTGAGTGATGTTGATTGTTAACATCAGGTGTTCATTACTAATGCTCAATCATCATTTAATTAGTCACTTAATTATCTCATTAACTTTAACTCTTTGAGGACTTGAGGGATATGAATTGAGGACTTGCTTGTGACTTGAAAGGAATGACTTGGTTCCTCCTCTGGTGAAATCAGCTGCTGAGTTCATGGGTGAAACAAAAATATGGCAGGACTTTTACTCTTTGGCCCCTGGACTTTCCACCTCTGGTCCACACTACAGAGTGTTAAAGTAACACTGAAGCGGTGTTAAAATCAATGAGGTAAATAAGAGATTCATTGAGTGATGATTGGCCATTATTGTATTGTATATGAACACACCTGATGTTAACAAGCAGAATCACAAAGAAGAAAAATCAATGCATCCAATCAATGCATCCCATCATGCATTGCGGCATGAATTAATTATGAGCAGAATTGCCTGTGTAATTTATTTTATTCTTACTATTTTCTTTTATTTTTGCTGTTTTTATGTGACTTTTTAGTAGCTTGTTTTATGATGTTCAGAGTTGATCTGTTTATCTGAATATGCTGTTTGTCACCGTTGTTGATATTCATACGCTGATTCTTGATGTCTGTGTGTGCCTAAAGGAAAGGCTTTCCTGAAGTTTTTTTTTTATTTATTTTTTTATCTGCATCAGAACAGCTCATAGATTAAGATTTGTAGAAAATACAGATTTTTTTCACTGTGGAATCACAAGGCTGTTGTAATCAATAAAGGAAATGTAAATCAAAAATCAGACTCTAAATGAGTTCAGTGATTCAAGGCAAAAAATTATGTTAACCTTTTAAGCGATACGGTCTCACATATGGGATTTTTATTTCCGTGCCCCTGGGAGTACTGTCCCACAAATGGTATTTAGAACATTCGGTGACAACGCATAACTGCCAAATTCAAATGGTGGTTTCGCGCGTTGACTGGCGCTTAGCCAGAGAGACGTGCACTGCTCTTGTCATATTATCACAATTATGCAGTGTTTTTAACCACATAATGCTTATTTTAAGTTTCAGACATTTAAATACACATAAGTACTAGTAAAACACTATATTTAGAGCTTGTAAAATACACACAGATGTCTGTGCAAGCATCAATAACAATCCATTCAAATTTAATTTGCCAATGTGTTTTATTCATATCAGATACACATAGTGTAAGTAACTATAAAGTTCACTCTGTTCTTCAACCAGTTCACCGGCCACTTACTTACATGTATTTCAGGAGAAATTGATGAATTCACGTGCTGTAAATCCGACTGACAGGACTTTCTGAACTGCAGCGCAAACAAACATGGCGCCGCCCATCTCACTGTAATGAATTAATCATTTACATTGTTTAATTTAGCTCTTTTGTTTAAGCTTTATTTTAGCTTTAGGGAATCTTACGATTTGATATGGATATGATCAATTGGTATTAATCAAAACGTCCTTATTTAACACTCGGCCAGCGAGTTGTTAAATTTCAGTATATCTGAGAAATTCCACAATATAATATGGAACAATATTGTGTGGCCACAATATAATAATTCAGAATTATTTAAATAACCTTATGACAGTTATGAGCATAGGTAACTTGATCTGAGCAAGATTTGATTTGAATATTACACACAGAACACAGAACACTTCTCTATAAATCAGACAAGAGTTTATTTGCTATCTTACTACAATACATGAACTAAGCTAAATAACATAAAACAAAATACATACATACACACATACACACAGGCAATGAATTTAATTGAGAATGATTACAATCTAGCACTGTTCTATTTCCACACGATTTGACTCGTGTCGATCACCAAATGGAGAACTCTCTTAATTTTACTTTAGAGATAGATACGACCAGTTCAGCAGAATAAAGGTTTTGTTTGGGTTACTTGCTTTTACGTTGAAATGACGCTGATCTGTCCTTCATTTCCCGGATGTTGGAAACCCCGCGTGTAATTGTTGTTGCGTCACTCTTGGGGATGCCCCTCTGTTGGTTTGACTGGTTGCTCTGGGGTTGTTCGATGCTTGAAGTTCCTTTCGCGTAGCTTCAGACTTTCAAGAGTTTCTTCAGAGTTTTGACGAAGTGTTGGTTCAATCTTCAAAACTCGGCCAGATGTTATGGCTGCGAGCTTTTTGGAGTAGCCCTGAGTTTCAAATAAGCGCGCGATTTCCGAGCAGTGCAGGAGAGAGAGAGAGAGCGGGGATCCGCTTTTTAAAAGGACTGACGTCAGAGGCCTTCCGTTCAACCCCAGAGGCTTCCACCAACCAGATTGTCCTCTGGACGGAGCTCCACCTACACGGCTCATTTAACATTGCAGTAAATTTATCTGCTTGTTATTTCGTCACATGAAGAAAATATCTTTTAAAACGTTCTAATCACACATCATTATACTCAATATTAACTTCCCATGCACACCAAATTCTTGCATTTGTCCTGACCGTTAATATGAAACCAAATATAAGGTATTTGACATACATTAACAGCTCTCATGCTAAAACTAACTCAAAAGGGTTCTATTTAAAGATTAGAAACAACACATCATGTATATGACGCTATAAGTGTAGTCCTCACTTTACGTGAGAAAATTATACCTCAAAAGATTATAAAAACATACCATTGATTACAATGACACAGTCAGCTTATAAATGACATAAAATACACATTGATATATTTTGTAAAATATATTGTTATATTGCTTTTGATAACATAGCTTGAATAGCAGTAGTGACTACTATCAATTGTCCTTTTGGAACACTTTATAAAGTCTTTGAGTTTTTTAGCAAAGTCAATAAACAGAAACAAGCTGGAAGGTTCTGTTCCTTGACCAAGAAGGGATATTGAGGGGTGTTTCAGTTTGGAATGTGAGAGGAAACGGGTGAGGTCAGGAAAGTCAGTTGTCCAGGTCATAAGAGTGTCTGTTTGTGGCGATCTGGTCTTTCTTAGCTTGGACGTTAGTCGTAAAACGTCTTTGTTCTTGATACCAGAGGTGGAAAGTCCAGGGGCAAGAGTAAAAGTCCTGCCATATTTTTGTTTCACCCATGAAACAGCAGCTGATTTCACCAGAGGAGGAACCAAGTCATTCCTTTCAAGTCACAAGCAAGTCCTCAAGTCATATCCCTCAAGTCCTCAAAGAGTTAAAGTTAATGAGATAATTAAGTGACTAATTAAATGATGATTGTGAATTAGTGATGAACACCTGATGTTAACAATCAACATCACTCAAGAAAGAGAAAACACAAGAACTACAACTGACTTCAGCCCAGCATTGGATGAAATCAACTGGAAGAAAAAAAAATGCCACCATAATTGTGGTCAGTGTTAGCTTTAGTTGGGCTCTTGAGCCTTTAATAATTCAAAAAAATTGCTTCTAAGCATTTGCAATATTGTTTCACAGCAAACATTTGTGCAATGCTGAATCAAACTTGAAGTAGCAGATTAGCTTATGTTTTTGATGAATGAACATTCTAGGTTTAATTATCTTTGGTTTACTAACTTCATTTGACAATTGAAGAAAAAAAAGTCCTATTAAGCAAATGCCTCCATAATGCTTCAATATTGAGAAAAAAAAAATCCTGCTTAGGATTAGGCTTTTAGACATGAACATTTATCATATGATCCTCAACAGTGGTGACAATAATTATTCATACTGCATTGCATGATGGGAGTTTTTCATGCATTGCAGCATGAAGCATTTTGTTGATTGTCACCATTGTTGAGATTCATATGCTGGTTATTGATGTCTGTGTGTGTGTCTAAAAAGCCCTGGAGCTCCATTTTTTTTATATGTGTTACATAGACTTAAAATTAATTTATTCTTAGCTATTAGAGAAACCCTTTGTTTGCATGCTGTAGTGCCACAGGGTTGATTATGCAAAATCTAAACATATAAATAAAACAAGCAAACAAAAGTTATTTTGGATGTAGTCAAACCGCTCATGGTGACTATCTGATCTTGTAGAGCACTGATCTCTCTGCTTTACAGCAGTACATGCATTAATACAGAGAGAGATCAAACACAGGAGTCAAGGGTCAAGAGCCCAACTAAAGCAAACACTGACCTCCATGATGGTGGATAATTTTAACCAATAAAACATCAACATCTGATCCTCTGTAATGCTCAATAACAGCAGGTGTTCATCACTAATTCACAATCATCATTTAATTAGTCACTTAATTATCTCATTAACTTTAACTCTTTGAAGACTTGCTTGTGACTTGAAAGGAATGTCTTGGTTCCTCCTTGTGAAATCAGTGCTGCTGAGTTCATGGGTGGAACAAAAATATGGCAGGACTTTTTACTCTTTGGCCCCTGGACTTTCCACCTCTGCTTGATACCATCATTGAGTTACTGCTTAAGCGATCATCCCCAGACCATGTTCAGATCCAGTGATCCTTGTTCCATCCTGGTTAAATGATGGTTAAGTGATAAGAAACCAGTGAAGTCCTGTTTTAACCACATTCACGATGCTCTCCTCCAATTACTCCTTGTTTTAACAAAGTCTCTTCAGATAACGAGCTTTTATGGCAGGAAATCTGAATTCAGGAATGTGCTCGCCATTATGTTCAGATGTGTGTGCGTTCTACCTTCCCCAAGGTCTTACATCACGTTACAGATCACGATCAAGATCATTTATAAAGGTGTTTAAATGACAAAACACACTCATTTACACATATTTGTGAATCGGAATATCAGGTTGTCCATGACATGGTAAGAAAGTTTGTGAATATATTAAATAAAAAAGGAAAAAAGGAAAAAACGGGAAAGCCGATTAGTCACCAGAAGAGAAGGACGGCAGCTCGCGTAAGTGTTGTAATATTTTTTTCACAGTTCTGTTGTTTAAATTATTTACTTGCTGCTAGGAAGGAATACTTCGTTTCCTACCTATTTCTATTGTGCATTTTCGTTGAGGTTTATATTTTTGATTGCACTTGCTGGCAATTTGAATAATTTGCACCTCAGCTAAGAACGAGCCTGTGTGATTGTGCGAAGTGTTTAGTTTCGTATACAGCAATTAGCAGTCCTTTAAGGTTATTGGCTGTGCTGAGCAGAAGCCGGCCTCAGCGACTGTTAAGTATCTAAACTGCTTGGTGGATGTTATAAGTTGGGAAAGCCGATTAGTCACCAGAAGAGAAGGACGGCAGCTCGCGTAAGTGTTGTAATATTTTTTTGCAGTTCTGTTGTTTAAATTATTTACTTGCTGCTAGGAAGGAATACTTTGTTTCCTACCTATTTCTATTGTGCATTTTCGTTGAGGTTTATATTTTTGATTGCACTTGCTGGCAATTTGAAAAATTTGCACCTCAGCTAAGAACGAGCGTGTGTGATTGTGTGAAGTGTTTAGTTTCGTATACAGCAATTAGCAGTCCTTTAAGGTTATTGGCTGTGCTGAGCAGAAGCGGCCTCAGCTGTTTTCACTCTAGTCTCCTAGACCGTATTTATTTGACGTCAGAGCGCTGACGCGGAAGCGTCTGCGGAAGCGTTCAGCCATCGTGCTCAGCCTCCTCATGTGAAGACCAACGAGTGTAAAGACAGACGACTTTTCCTGCACGACTTCAACCGAGCAACGACACCGAGCACACACTTAAGTATCATTTCTATCTTCCCTCACACACTCTCCTTCCCTATCCTCTATCCCTCCACCTCTATCATGTGTTTCGAAACCATTCCGGTTCTCTCTCAACCACGCTCCAAAAACACACGCAGACGGCAACGTAATCCTGCTAACCTGCGCCCGATCGCTACATCTTCTACTGCACCTCTTTCTTTTTCTGTGGGTCTTTGGAATTGCCAATCAGCTGTCAACAAAGCTGACTTCATTTCTGCTTTTTCCTTACAATCCACTCTCAGCATCTTGGGCTTGACTGAGACCTGGATTCGTCCAGAAGACTCCGCTACCCGGCTGCTCTCTCTCACAATTTATCTTTCTCTCACACCACAAGGCAAGTTGGCCGGGGTGGGGGCACCGGTCTGCTCATTTCAAACAATTGGAAATACTCAACCCACTCTCCCCTAGGCAATCACAACTCATTTGAATATCATGCGATTACTGTAACGGCTCCTATAAAACTCCAGATAGTAGTAATCTACCGTCCCCCTGGCCAAATTCTAGCCACCTTCCTAGAGGAGCTGGACGGCCTGCTGTCCTCTTTCATGGAGGATGGCACTCCACTCTTAGTCTTTGGCGATTTCAACATTCACCTAGAAAGGCCTTAGGCTACAGACTTCCATTCACTCCTAGCTTCATTTGATCTCAAACGCCTTACCACTACTAGCACGCACAAATCAGGAAACCAACTTGATTTAATTTACACACGCAACTGTACTACAGATAATATTCTGGTACAACCACTACATATCTCTGACCATTTCTTCATTACATTTACCTTACATTTTACTACCCAGGTGCCACCAGCTCCCTTACCGGTTACTTTCAGAGTAACCTATGCTCCCTTTCCCCCACCCTTCTTTCCTCTGTATTATCCTCCTCTCTTCCCTCACCTAT